>PVKE010032502.1:0-18450 GCA_004027555.1 Craseonycteris thonglongyai
AGCCCTAAAGCTAACACTAGCCCTAACCCAAACCTTAACCCCAGACCTTACCGTAAACCTAATTATAACATTAACACTAACTCTAAAATTAATGCTTACAGTGAAATTAATCCTAACCCTTAGAGTAACCATGAGCATAACCCTACCCTTTACCACAACCCTAACCATAAATGTGACCCCAACAGTAACCCTAACCCCAGCTGTCTCTTGTTTTCCTGCCCACCACCCAGTCATTTTCCTCCACACTTCCCCCCTTGCTTTTGCCCACCTACCTCCCTGCCCAGCTCCCCCACACCTTCTCCTTGCTGTCTCATCTCAGTAACAGCATTCCCATCTGCGTGGTGATTCAGGCCACACATCTTGGGGCTCTCCTTGACTCTCTCTCTTTTTTTTTTATAGCCCATCTCAATCCATCAACAAATCCTGCTTGTTCTGCCTTCAAAATATGCCCATATCTGGTCACTTGTCACATCACTGCCACTAGCAGCTCAGTGTTTCCCTTTACCAGCCCATGGCAGAACTCTCCTGATTGGCCATTCTCCTCCCACCACACCATGTAGTCTCATTCTAGCAGCCATGTGATTCCAGCAATGGCACTGCTCCTCTGCCTAGGGCGGAGGGGTCTGGTGTCCTCCTCGCCATTGCTCTCCTCCCCACAAGATCTTTGCTGAAAACTCTCCCTGGAGAGGGCACATGTCTGGCTTCTCACTTCATTCAGCCTTCCATCAGGTGTCTCTACAGGAGTCCATCCGTGACCGTGAGCCCTGCCCAGACCCTGTCCTGTTTTTCTCTGTCTGTTCTGCAGTGCTGGCTGTTACCTGCCCCACTGGAAAGTAAGCGTGAAAGGAATGTGTGTTGCTGTCTGTCCTTCCTTCTGGGAGGGACCCAGTGGCAGCCTAGGGACCATAATCGTATGAGCGAATGAAGGTAGCACTAGGGCCCATGGCACTGGGGCCCATGGGCCTGGAGGATGGGGGGGCAATGTCAGGGCTTGTGCAGAGCTTGAGACTCCGGGCTCAGGGGGAGCTGTCTGCTCCCTCCTCGCTCTTAACACCTGAGTGGGGCAGGTGTGAATGCTGGTGTCTCACCTCAGTCTCACCGTGGGTCAGTTCAGACCTTAGTGCAAACAACATCTTGCAGGTAAGACTCAAGTGTAGCCATAGAAGTGAAAGGGGTGAGGAGAAGTCAGGCACATATCCATGGCGTCAATGCTGTCACCTCTACCCCTACCCTGCCCCCCTTAGGCTTTCCTTTTCTCTTTGTTTTTTAAAGATTTATTTTACTGTTTTTGACAGAGACAGAGAGACAGACACAGAGAGAGACAGAGAGAAGGGGGAGGGCCCAGAGCACTCTTCATAGTTGTCTGCCATCAGTTTTCTACATGGTTTCTTTCCACGCAGGTGGGTGGGACTGTGGAGGGTGAAACCAGCTGAGGGCCTCACACATAAGCAGGGGTCTGAACTGGGGGCTTCCCACATGGAACGCTTGCCCCTGTGAGAACCGAGCTGGGGGCCACACCCCAGTTCAGCATATGGGTCCACACGGGCTGGGGCAAGGGCCAGGGCCGGGATTTCATCCTTGGACCCTGGGACTATAAAGCGAATACTTAACCTGCTGAGCCATCCCAGCATCCCCCTTTAAGTTTTTCTACTCACCTACATTAACATTTTATTCTACTGGTTCCCCCCTAAAGTGAACTACCTACTAGGAGCCAGTAGAAACAATAGTTTTTGGGACCAAATCTTGCCCTCTGTCTCACCTACCCCAGACTTGCTGGGTAAATAAATCATGGATGAATTCAGTATTATTTATGTTTCAAATAAATTTATTAAACTATAAAAGATAATCAGATTTATTAATTTTATTAAAACCATCACAGAGGATGTTTTCTCTTTAGGTAAGGTGTCTGTTATAATCTTGGTTCCCCTCAGGTGTTTTCTTCTGTACTCGGAATCAGGGAAAGTTCAAAGTAGAGAAAATTATGGTCTGTGAATCCTTTTTTTCCATCTTTTCACAGAAGACTAAGTGTTTGACAGTTACCTGGAAGTCTGACTCATCTTCCAGACATCTGACTGTGCTTTTCGTCTAGTATTAGATATGTCTTCTTGAGTTTCACTTTGTTGCCTTGGATTAAAAATCCACAAGGATGAGAAAACTAAGTAAGTACCCACTTGGGACAGGCAGAAAACCTGAGTAAGAGAGAATCCAAATAGTAGCAAATAGGACAATAATCCACTTCTAATGGTTTTCAGCCTGAGTATGACGGATTTGCACACTCTAGCCTTGCCTGCAGGTGAGAAGGTCAGCCTTGGGTGGGTCAAGGCTGTCCCTTTGCAGGTTTTTCTTCAGCCTCCCATCCAGAGGACACATCTGCAGTCCTGCTTCAGCCAGTGACTGCGCACATCCACCCCAGGTTGGGTGGGTCTTCTTGGAGGCTAAACTCCAAACTTCGCCTCTATTAGGAATCTCTGGTTTGAGTGACACAGGCACACATGACTCCACCCGGAAAACAGACGGGAGGAAATGCACCAGGGCATTAAAAATAAATGTCTCCACTGTAGCACTATAGGTAATATAAAAAATTCCATCTTTTCTATATTTCCTACAATGACCATTTTTATACCAAGAATATTTCCAGTTTTTTGTTTTTAATTTTCTTAGGGCATGGAATAAAATGTCAGTTTCTGAAAAATTGTGGAAAACAATGTGATGTGTGTCTTTTTAAGCATTTTGGAAGAGTGGATGGGGTTGCTATGGGGATGGTAAAGTTTACTCTCTACAGAGAGTGGTTCCATCTGGCACCACATGCTCCCTGAGCTGAGTTGGGCAGTCCGACACACAGCAGAGTTTCTCATTATATGTGGAAACAATTACGCATACAATCACGATTCCATCTTTCCCCCCTTAAATCACCATATAGCTTTGATCTAATGACAGAAACACAATTCTAAACTGTATTCCGCAGTCTCTGACCATTCTGTGCCTGTCGGCACTTGTGGGGCTTGATGCGTTAACTTACGTGTGAAGGGTTTCTGTTTAGCCTATGGACTGGAGGTGTTTCCTGAATAGGGTTCAGTGTCATTCTTTTATCACAGTTGGAGTTAATTTTCTTTTGCAGAAGTGCTGACATCTCTTTCAGAGACACTTTTCATTTCCCTTTGCCCCTTGAATTCGTGGTCTCCTTCCCTTTATGCACTTGCTTAAAACCAATATGATCCATCATAACATTGTGTGCTAGGATCATGGTAGGGACATAATGCATGCAAATAAAGTTCAGTTTTACATTTAGCAGAGGATGAAACAAAGAGGTAAGCAGAGTGGACTTGCAGGGCTAATGTAGTGGCGGAGGTGCTGGCTTTGAGATGCCTGACAGCTGGTTGAAATTGGGGGCATTCTCAGAACCCTGGTGGGGCACTGGTATAGATTGTCAGGGACCTTCATGTTGTCACTCCCTTGCTCTCATTTTGGGGGTGTAGTCTTAGGCCAGTCTGAGTTCTAGTTCCCTCATATGAAAAATAGTGGTAGTGACAGTTTCCTTCTCGTAGGGTTATTCTGGCTGTTGTATAAGATGGTGCAAGCGTCGGCTTTGAGAAGTGGAAGACAAAGTTCTTGGAAGGTGCATTGCCCCCATGTCCTGACCTCAAGTCACTGGGTGTCCTGCTGTGCCCTACCCTTTTTCTCTGGTGATCTGAGAGCATGTGGCTCCATGAAGCTACCATGGATGGCCTGTTAACACCTACATCTTCCAGTTTACATGCCTGGTACAAAGGAAGGTTATTGTAATTGGTAGACTTGGGGACAGTGACCGGCTGACATGCTGTTTCACTTGCCTTGGAGTCAGAGGTGGTAATTTCACTCTTAGCCTCAGGCCCAACTGGAAATAGGGTGATTCTGCTTAATGGAAAACGCAGTTGAAAGACATTCAGGAAATATGGATTCTTATTCCTAGCTGTGTCTCCAAGTAGCGTTGTCCTTTGAGCAACTCAGGATTCATTCCTTCAGTACCCACCATTGCTTAACAGACCTGGGCCAGGCATGGTCATTCAGAGTTGTTGGTTAGTTAAGAGAAATGGGTGGGTTCCAGTCTCTGCTGAAATGGACACCAAAGGTTCCTGGAGAAACTAAATGACATGATACCTGGGATGGGGCCAACACAGAGGTGTGCAAGGACTGGTGATGGAGCCTGTGTTTGCAGTGTGGAGATACGTTTATGAAGCTGGTTTCAGGTGGCTGTCAGACTGCTTGAAAGGCCACTTGGGATGTGTCCTGTCCAAGACCCACTGGCCCCGCTTCCACCCCAGCAGAATTCGTGTGGCAGGTTCTGCACTGAGTGTGAGCATAAAGATCGCTGCTTGTAACTGGTTTGGATAGAAATTTGTGTCTTGGGATCCAGCTTGCTGGTGGGGAGCCTGCTGGGAGGGGAGAGGATGCTGGAAATGTTAATACAGCTAATCCAATGAGATTAGCCGACTGAGCTACAGGATTTGAGGGGACAAAGGGTATTGAAGGGACCACTTAGAAGTTTAAACAGACTCAGTTCTCCCTTTTCACCTACCTCTTGTGTAAGAATTTCAATAGCTCCTAAATGAGCTGGCCTGAATGGCAGCAGAGCCCTTTTAAATTCTAATTAGCTGGTGAATTAACTAGTATGAATTTTGATTAGTTAGGATGAATTACAGGTATTAATGATTGTACAGTCTTAGAGCAAATGAAAATCGTAGTTATCCAAAGAGCAAGCCATCCGGGGGTGGGTTGGGATGGGGGTGCTTTAAATGGTTTCAGAAAGGCTGTGCTTTCTTTTCACATTGCATTCTTTACCCCTTAAGTCCTGGACCAGAGCAGTGTGGCGTGGAGACAAGATGTGGTGTCTCACTGTCCTTGGTGGCCCTGTGAGGAGCTGAACCCGTGCACTAGCTGGTGGGCCTCCAGGTGCTTTCATTGTGTGCCCCACCACATGGCTACACCAGCATCCTTACTAGAAAAGACTGTGGCTGTAACTGTCCCTTCCAGGGCTGGCTGGCCTTGACTGCTGGAGCTGGATATGTGTGTTAGCTGTGGTTGGCACTGTAAGCCCTCCCTACACCCATGAAGAGAGTTCATAAGCATATCAGTATTTGGCCTTCTGTGTTTCACACAGCCTTGTGTATACTAACTCATTGCTCAATAGTTACTCATAAATTGGTGCTTTTTTTTTTTTAAGATTTATTTTAGTGTTTGAGAGAAGGTGAGAGAGAGACAGACAGAGACAGGGAGAGAAGGGGATAGGGCTCAGAGCAGTCTCCATAGTTGTACATTATTGTGACATGGTTTCATTTTGCACAGGTGGATGTGGGGCCACGCAGGGCAGGAACTGATCTGGGGACCTTCCACTTTGGAGGCAAGAACTTTCACCGCCATCTCAGTGGTTACCAGTTGCACCGCAGTTCAGCTTGTGGCTTTGCATGGGCCTGGGCCGGGATTTGATCCTCAGACCTTATAGTTACAAGGCGAGCACTCAACCTCTAGGCTAGTGTTTTAGAAGTCCCAACCCAGACCCATTTCTGTGATGGAGATGAGTCACACACATGGGTGCTTTGGAAAGAGTCACAGGTTCATTTAGGGACAGAGCAAGTGGGGTGCCCCAGCCTCTTGTGGTCCAGCTGGCTGAGAGCGCAGCTCAGCTTGCTGGACCTCCCCTCCTATGTGCTGGTGCCCTTCTACAGGCTGTCACTCACGAAGCTTGTGGCCTTCCTCTGGGTGCTTTGATTGGGAGGTGGTACTTCACTGTCCCTCTTCCCAACAGGCTCTCCAAGGCTATGTCAGCACCTTGGCTGGCAGCTTCCCTCTCATCCCTCTGCTTCCTCAGAGTTTTGGTATAGTGTGTGTGTGTGTGTGTGTGTGTGTGTGTGTGTGAATGTATGTGCTTGCATGCATGTGTTTGCATGCATTATGTGTGTGTGTCGCAACTGCCTTCCCCACAGATCATGAACTCTGAGCCATCAAGGTCTGTACTGTGTACTTTTATATTCCAAATGCTCAGCGTACAGCCTGGTGCATAGTAGGTCTTCTGTGACTGCTGGGAGAATGGATAGATGAGGCACAGCAGCTTTGGGGTGATGGCAGACTGTGGTCTAGGCTCATGCTTTTTTTTTTTTTAAAGATTTATTTTATTGTTTTTGACAGAGACAGAGAGACAGAGAGAAGGGGGAGGGCCCAGAGCAGTCTCCATAGTTGTACAGTATCAGTTTTTGACATGGTTTAGTAATTAAGGTGACCAGACGTCCTGCTTTTGGCGGGACAGTCCCGATTTTTAACAATTTGTCCCGCATCCCGCCGCGTTTAAAAAAAGTCCTGATTTTTGGAAAGAATGGACGACAAGCTAGGGAACAGCGGGAGATAGACCAAAATTTTAATCAAGACCCCCCTCCCCCCCAGTCAATGGTGTCCCGCTTTACCAATGTTAAAATCTGGTCACCTTAGAACTTTAGTTCCACACAGGTGGGTGGGGGCCATGCAGGGCAGGAACTGGGCTGGGGGCCTCCCACATGGAAGGCACGTCCCCTTGAGTCAGGGGCCAAACTGGGGGCCTCTTGCATGGGAAGCACACCCCACCCAGTTCAGCGTATGGGTCCACACGGGCCAGGGCCGGGAGTTGATCCTCGGTGCTCGGGGCTGCAAAGTGAGCATTTAACCCACTGAGCCATCCTGGCTTCCCCTAGGTTCATGCTTTTTGTCTAAAGAATTGGCCTTGCTTTGGCAGACTTGGTCCCCTACCCCTTTATTTGTGTCCCACCTCACACGATACTATTTATGAGGACCCAAATACATGTACAGTTCAACACTGGCCATAGTGCTTCCTGTGTGGTTTTCTATCATTGTCTATGTATACATGAGTTCAACTTGAATATTCTTCCTGGACAACATCCCAGAGGTTCTTCAGCAATTCTGACATTCATCATCACTCTGGGGAAAGAGGGGGTTAATATAAGGTGACCAGATTTTAACATTGGTAAAGCGGGACACCATTGACTGGGGTCGGGAGGGGGTTCTTGATTAAAAATTTAGTCTATCTCCCGCTGTTCCCTAGCTTGTCGTGCATTCTTTCCAAAAATTGGGACTTTTTAAAAATGCCACAGGACGCGGGACAAATTGTTAAAAATCAGGACTGTCCCGCCAAAAGCGGGACGTCTGGTCACCCTAGCCTTCTGCCACTTGCAGGAGACAGGATGAGCTTGGTATGGTGCATGGAATGGCTCCTGTCGCCTGTCACCCTTGCTGTGGGTATAGCCTTCAGGTCCCAGGGTCAAGTTTTATCACATTTGAGTTGTTCAGACCAGTGTCTCTACCAGAAACTATATCATATAGATCTTGGATTCATTCCTGTACACCAGGAATCTATTCATTTGTGCAAGCCTAGCTTCCTTCCAGAAGTATTTTAAAGACAGCTACAAAAATGCATATAATGTTAAAAGATAATAAGAGATTGAAGGCTTTAGGAAAAGAAGTATGAGTTTGAACATAGCTTTAGTAATCAAAGAAGAACTTCAGACATAATGACTTAGTAGAATTCTTTATTTACAAGTGTCCAGGAAAGTCCATTGAAACAATGTTTTCAGAATTATATTCTTTTTTTTTTTTGTTTGTTTTTGTTACCCTTTTTTTAAATCAAACCCTTGTGTGGAGGGCTGACTTTCAATAGATCGCAGCCAGGTAGCTGCTCTGCTATGTACGAAACCCCGACCTAGAAGCAGGTTGTCTACGAATGGTTTTTCGCCAGGTTCCCCACGAACGTGGGTTGCGTGACAGGCGAGGGGGCGGCCCCCTTTCCGGCCGCTCCCCGCTTCCCCAGAATTTTAGTATTTCAAGTTTTACTCAACAGAAGTAAATTTCAGGTCACCCCAATAACAACTCATATTTCTTTTACAGTTAAGGGTTTAAGGTTTTAGGTATAATCTGAAGAGGTTGTGTAATTTCTATTGATGTTGTGGTTCAGGCCTGAAGCTGTGTTTGGGTTATTAGTGACATCTGATTATGGTAGGGCAGGCAAGAGCTTTATAGATTTTATTCAGATGTAGAAAAATTACCTTCAAGCACTTATTAATGATTTTCATTAAGAAATGGATTTTTCAGAACAATAATGCAAGGATTGATAATATTTTACTTTTTTAAAATATGGCAATCTTGGAATACTATAATATGTAGTTTATATAGTATGTAGAAAAAGAAATAAGCACTAAATGCAAAAGATGTACCGTATTGTTTTATTAACTAATAGAAGTAATTTTAATCAGTTTATTTTAATCTTATCTACCAGTTTTATCTGACCTTCCTTTCAGCTCTGACCCCATTTGTCCCAGCTACATTTTAGCTGTTGAAACAATTAGAGCCCCTGTTAGCTCTAAATTAGCACTGTCATCTTACTTAGTCATTTTATTTGTCGGGAGCAGCAGTGCTGGTAACTTCTTTGCCTTCTTTCTATTTTGCCATGAGCATCTCATCTGCCTTAGCTCTTCCTGTGAGCTCACTCCATCTTTGTGTCTTTGTTCCCACAGCTCTCATTTCTGCATCCTCTATTTGAGTGTCTCTGAGCTGTCTTTTATTCTGGAAGCACTTAAAGTCTTTGTATCTGATTCCAACTGATTTTAATTTCCCAACCAGTCCATGTTTTCTTTGAGAGCACTTTACAACTCTAGTTTCTAAAGGGGTAAGGCCACCTTGCCATGAGCCCACGTGGTGGTTTGGAGGGTAGGGCCCTGCTGGAGCTGTTCCTTCATTCCTTCCTTCCTCCCTCCCTTCCTTCCTTCCTTACTTTTTTCCCTCCTTCCTTCCACTCACCCACTCACCTACCCACCCATCCATTCATTTATCTCACCCAATTCCACCCACCTATTGGTCACTTACTAAATTTAATTGCCAAGCATAAGTTATATTAATGGTAGGGTAAAGGCCCCCAACTTTCCCTATTACCTACCTATAGCTCTCTTTTAGTTATTATAATTAGTAATTAATCTTTCAAGTTTTAAAAATTATTTATTGATTCACATGGAGTGTATTGCAGTTAATATAATCATTTACATTTACACCTGTAAGTGGTGACATCAAAAGCTTAGGCCTCTTCTCCTGTCTTGTACATTCACACACACACACTCATACAATTATTCACACACACATGTGTGCACATGCACATAACAAGTCTTTTTAACATTTTCTTATTTTTTCTTATTTTTTCAAAAGATTTTTTATTTTATGGTTTTTGACAGAGAGAGACAGAGATAGAGAGAAGGGCAAGGGCCCAGAGCAATTTCCATAGTTGTATGTTATCAGTTTTTGACATCGTTTCTTTCCACACAGGTGGGTGGGGTAGTGCATGGCAGGAACTGGACTGGGGACCTCTCACATGGGAGGCATGCCCCCTCGAGCCAGAGGCTGAACCCAGGGGGTGAGAACTAACCTGGGGGCCTCCCGCATGGGAAGCACAACCCAGTTCAGAATATGGGTTCACATGGTACAGGGCCAGGATTTGATCCTCTGTCCCAGGGGTTAAGTGAGCACTTAACCCACTGAGCTATCCTGGCTTCCCCTATTTTTTATTATTTTTTTATTGTTTGGCGGAGAGAGACAGAGAGAGACAAAAAGAAGGGGAATGGCCCAGAGCAGTTCCCATAGCCGTACATCATCAGTTTCATCCCATACAGGGCCTCGCAGGGTGGGAACCAAATTGGGGGCCTCTGTGAACCAGGGCCTCCCACATGGGAAACAAACCCCAGTTCAGCACATGAGTCCTCAGGGGCCGGGGCTGGAACTCGATCTCCAGACCTGGTGGCTGCAAGGCAACCGCTCATCCTGCTGAGCCATCCCAGCATCCCCATTTTTTTTTTTTAATTTTAAAATTAAGGTTGATATACAATATTATATTAGTTTCAGGTGTATAGCACAGTGATTTGTCATTTATATAACTTATGAAGTGATCACCCAGATAAATCTAGAACCCATCTGACACTGTACATAGTTATTACAATACTACTGATTATATTCCCCATTCTGTACTTCATATCCCCATGACTATTTTGTAACTACCAATTTGTACTTCTTAATCCCTTTACCTTTTTTACCTAGCTACCCCCCTGCCCCAGCTCTTGTCCTGTCTGGCAACCATCAAAATGTTTTATCTATGAGTTTATTTCTATTTTATTTGTTTGTTTATCCTCTTTTCTAGATTCCATGTGTAAGTGAAATCATACGATGTTTGTCTTTCTCTGACTTACTCCACTCAGCACAGTACCCTATACATTCATTCATGTTGTTGCAGATGGCAAGATTTCATTTTTTTTTAAATGGCTGAGTAATATTCCATTATATGTTTGTACTACCTTTTCTTTTTCCATTCATCCATTGATGGACACCTAGGTTGCTTCCATATCTTGGCTATGGTAATTAATACTGCGATTAATACATGGATGTATATATCTTTTCAAATTAGTGTCTTGGGTTTCTTCAGCTAAATACCCAAATAAATACCCAGATGTAGAATTATTGGGTCCTTCTTTGTTTCTATTATAGCTTTTATTTTAAAGTCTATTTTGTCTGATATAAGCATTGCTACTCCAGCCTTTTTTTTTGTTTCTGTTTTCATGAAATATTTTTTTTATCCTTTTACTTTTAGTCTGTGTGTGTCTGTAGATCTGAAGTAAGTATCTTGTAGACAGCATATGTAAGGTCTTGTTTTCTTATCCATTCAGCAAATCTGTGTCTTTTAATTGAAGCAATCAATTAGTTTAAGTTTAAAGTAATTGTTGATAGGTATGTAGTTGTTACCATTTTATTAATATTTTTGATCTCTTTTTAGCTGATTCGATCCTATGCTTCATCTAATCCACTGTTGATACCCTCTAATGTATTCATTTCAGTTATTATATTTTTTATTTCTGATTTTTATGTTTTCTATCTCCATTTTTATATTTCCTATCTCTGTTGAAGTTCTTAATGAAATCATTGAACATCCTGATAACCAATGTTTTGAACTCTGCATCTGGTAGATTGCTTGTCTCAATTTTGTTTAGTTCTTTTTCTGGAGCTTTGTTTTGTTCTTTTATTTGGGACATGTTTTTGGGCTGTCTCCCTTTTTTTTTTTTTTTTAATGTATTAGAGTTGCTATGTCTCCTGGTCTTAGTAGAAGTGGCCTTATGTAGTAGGTGTCCTGTGGGGCCCAGTGGTGCAGTTTCCCTGGTCACCAGAATTCGGTGCTCTAGGTGTATCTCTTATGTGTGTTTACCTGTTATAGTTGAGTCTTAGTTGCTATTTGCACATCAATGGAAGGGACTGATCCTTGGGTTGATTGGTTGTGAGGCCTGGCTGTGACTATAGTGGAGGAGCTATACATACCAAGTCTTACGTTTGAATGTTCCTTTTGTGAAGGTTGAGCTTCCAGTAGAGCTTATGGATTGACTCTATGGTTACGATTTTCTATCTTTATGGACAGGTGGGAGAACTAATTTTAAAGTTGAATTTAATAAATATTTAGAAAGCATGTATCATATGTCTCATTAGCAATTCTGTTAGGCACTCTGGAAGAAATAAACAAAAGCACATGAATTAACTGTATCTATGGACCTGATTATTTTGATGGGTATTACTTCTTATGTACAGGAGATTCTAGGAGAGTACTATCATCTGTCTCAGTTGGGAGAGCCATTTGGTGGAGGCAATGGGTTCCTGCAAGTTGAACTGTGCCTGAGCCAGTGCCATAAGGAGGAAATATTGAGAAACAATTTTGGGGGTGAATAGTATGCTTGCAGTCCTTACACAGGCATGATCCTGACTTCTTTGGACCACAAGTCCTTGGACTTGGAAGAGCACCATGTGTGTCGCCTAGCCAGTTCCAAACCCTAGGAAAGGCTGACTGTACTATGATCCCGAACTATGAGGGGCATGCTTAATACCATCCTGACCTTACCATTAATGAGTCCTTATTTAATCCCATGAATAACAGGGCAGATTCGAGGTGAGACAGGCAGGTGAAGGCAGAGTTGTATTCATGTTTTGAATTTAAGTGATGTCAATTTTGGGGACTGCCTGAAGTTTTTGCTGAGTTTATTATTCTAGCAGACAATACTACTGCTCCTTATTAATATTCATATAAGACTGCCAAATGCTAACTATAGAGATATTATTGCCATCTGTTTTTCCCAAATGTGGAAACTGAGACTTAGAGAGTTTTAATGATGTACTGAAGTCACAGGTTAGGAAGAAACTAGCTTTGTCCCTGAAGTGCACATCTTGGATCCTGGATCTGTGTCTTGCTATGGCCCTATCTCTAAGGACTATGGACAGCAAAATTTCTCCACACAGGATGGGAACAGACAGCATGATGGTTTCTGATCAGGAGGGACAAAGAGAAGTGATGTTTCCTAGATCATATGTGCAGATGGCAGCTCCTGGCCTCCTGTTGAGGGTGAGGGAGCAAAGGCCCTACATCTTTGCTCAGATGTGAATGTGAGCCTGTTCTTTACTTCTCTTCCTCTCTGGCCTCTGCCCTTCTTGCCTGAGGCCCTGTGTGGGGACTAAGGGATAGAGCATGCATAGTGCTGAGCATATGCCCAGCATGTAGTGGGCTCAAGTGGGCTCAAAACACTGTTACTGCCACTATTTTTTCCTGCAGAGCAGGTCTCTGCCTGGAATTATAAGGCAAGCACTGACAGATGTATAAGTAGATACTCAAGAGCAAATTAAAAATGCATTAAAAATGGATTCAATGTGTGAACAAAGATTGGCATGAAGGTTGGATCCTTGTATTTTTAGAGGCTAATTAAAGTGCATGAACAATGATAAATTCAGATAACCCAGATTGTCTGAAATAACCATAAAGCATCCACTAAAGAGCTAATGGCAGAGGATGCTTGGCTGATAGCCTGTAGAGGTCCAAGTGTGGTCATTACTGCCCTCAAGCTCCACCTGTTTTTGCCCATACTGAGATCAGACTGTGCCCGTAGGTCCCTGCCCAAGGACCTCAGCTGTCTAGCACCTGAGGATGTGCATTCGGTGTGTTTCTGCAGCCCTGAGTTTGGGACATGTGTGAGTTCTTTTCGTGCTACTTGTCTAAATCACTGACAGAAATCTATGGTCAGGTTTCTGTAAAGTGCTTCATTGGTGAAGAGGAGAGGGAGAGTGATTTATTTCTGATTGTGTTCACACACCGAGGTTATGTGCAATTGCTTCCCTTTAGTTGCCTCCCACCATAATATTATATAAAACACAGATGCCACAGCCATTAATGGTAACTGGCCTGTTCCTTATTGGCTGAAGTAGGTATTAGAGTGGGCAGGGTTCTGTAAAGAAACATGATCCACAGTGATAGAATTCCCCATTTTGTCAGTGTCTTGGAAAATTGGCCTCTGAAGATGAACTGTGCAGTGAGCTGTGTCAGAGGCTGTCTTCTCCTGTTACAACATTTAGCTAGTTTATTTGGAGGAACTGGAGGTCTGCACTTCTGACATTCTACTAGTCACACTTAGAAATTAGAACATTTGTACTTACTAAACTCAGGGTTTAAACAGCCTTGCAGGTAGACTGGAAGTGATCAATAACTCAAGGTTTTTAAAACTAAATTAGTTTTGTTCCTGAAAGTCTGTGATGCCTTTTTATCTATAAGTACTTAAAAAATAATGCTAACAGCATATGCATATTTATTGCACATAGAAACAGTGATGGTATCCTAAGGACAAAAAAGACCCGGGGTAAACTCAAGGGCTCAGAATGTCATAATTAGAAACAGTTCCATTCTCACTGATAGTCTTTTAAAATTCCATCCTGGCTTGCTAGCTTTTTAAAAGGAGCCAGGAGGTAGTAGGTACTATGTGTTACGTTTTCAGGCTGCAGGATTCAGAAATCCATATCCTCCTTCTTTCTAGCACTATCACTGCTTAAAAAAAAAAAGTTCAAACTATCTGATTGTTACAATCAATGTTACCCCAATAAATTTAACAATAAAAAAAAGTTTTGTTCAATTATTTTGAAATCATTGTAGATTTATAGAAGAGTTGCAGAGATAGTTTGAAGAGTTCCCATGATCCCTTCATCCAATGTCCCCTAATGCAGGCAACCTTGTTTTATTGTGCTTTTCTTTATTGTACTTCACAGATGTGATTTTTACAGATTGAAGGCAAGACCCTCCACTAGCAAAAATATTAGGACTTGCTTTATTGTGGTGATCTGGAACTGAACCCACAATATTGCCAAGGTGTGCCTGTATTAACAACTTACTCAAACATGGCACACTTATCACATTAACATTGTGATAATTTCATCACATATCAAGTTAGCATTGGTACAAAACTGCTAACTAAAACCACTGACTTGATTTGGATGGCACCAGTTTTTCTGTAATGTCTTTTTTCTGTTTCCAGATCTAATATGCCACATTGCATATAGCCACTGCTCTTTCTTATCACTTTAAACAATTTTGTTTTTAACGTTTTATTATGGTAAAATTTCAAACTCTATAGAAGTAGAGAACTGTATAATGAACCCCTTTCTCAAGTGTGATCAGCAATACATGGTTTATCTTACTTCTGTCCCCACCAGTTCTGATTTTCTGTTGAATAAGTTGGCTTTAAATGAGTGATCATGATCCTTCACATGTGTGTATATGAGGCCTGCAGAGTTTATACCTGGTTGCATGCTAGTTGTGTTTCATCATGTGCTACGTTCCTTATGCTCTGCTGTTGCTACTGAAAGCATCTTTGTACGAGAACTGGATTTGGTCTGTTTCCTGCTTTCTGCCATAGTCTCCAAGAAAATGCTCCAAATGCAAGGGATATGTGTTAGGATTTGTTGGCCAACACACTCACTCTGGAGCCTTTCTGCATCACTTCTACTTATGTTTATTATTCAGCGTGGCCCTATCGTTCACGGAAACCTCTCCCAACTCCACATAACTTCACTTTTCTTGCAATACATGATTATAAGAGCCAGACTAATGTGCAGAGTATAGTAGGAAAATGACTTCCTTACTTCTACATTTCATCGTTCCTGGGTGCCCAGGATCCTTATGTTATCCCCAAATGCATAAGGGTGGAAGAGTGACCTCATTGCTCTAAATCAGGGGTCTCCAAACTTTTCAGCCCGCGGGCCGCATTAACTATCAAACAGCAGTTTGGGGGCCGACTACACACTCGAGGTCCAAATAAAAAAGAATCAAAACATAGATGTTGTTTTAATTATTTATTTAATATTATTTTATTCAGATAAAAAGGTCTCCACGGGCTGGATGAGAGGGCCTCGCAGGCCGCATTCGGCCCGCGGGCTGTAGTTTGGAGACCCCTGCTCTAAATGTACTCCTTTCTTCTGGCAGAGCTGCCTTTCTTGTAGTATTTTCTAGAATGAATGAACCACCAGCTTACTAATAAATAGGTTTATGGGTTTAACTGCTAAGCTACTTCACACCAAGGTGTTAATAGCTATTAGTATTTTCACTGTTGAACCCTTGGGGTTATTTATGTTTTAAAGAGATGGCATCTTGGGGAAGCTGGAGTGGTTCAGTGGTTTAAACACTCACTTTGTAGCCTCAGGGACCGAGGATTGAATCCCAGCCCCTGGCCTGTACAAACCCATATGCTGAACTGGGGTGTGGCCCCAGTTGGGTTCTCACCAGGACAAGGTTCCCATGCGGGAGGCCCCTGGCCTGGTTCCCACCCTGCGTGACCCTCCCACCCCCCAACTGTGTGGAGTAAAACCATGTTGAAAACTGATGACATACAACTATGGAGACTGCTCTGGGCCCTCCCCCTTTTCTCTGTCTGTCTCTATCAAAACCAAAATTAATCTTAAAAAAAAAAAAGAGATGGAGTCTTGAAGAACAGTTGTTTAACCCAAATGTGGAATTCCTGACCTTGTGGCCGGCTACCGGAGGAGGAGGCTAAGATACCTTTCTTATTGGTCTTCAAAACAAGTTAGTGGCTTATATGAAAACTCAACCCTGATGACTAAAGGAGGCAAATTGAAAAGAATGTTATTTGTGTTTCCATAGAAATATGATTGTTTGAAGGGGACTTGGATCTTCCACTGAAGAAATAATATGTGTTGGAATGTGTCTTCATATTGGAATAACTCTCTTTGCTGTAAATGAAGTATTTAATGAAAAATTGATGTTATTGCTGAGGCTTAAATGCAAATATGCATCTATTCATTTGACAGTTATTTACTGTGCATGCTGACAAGTGCTGCCGAGTGCTGGGGACCCAGGCGAGGGCCATAGCTCTACGTCTAACCAGGCGATTGACCAACCAGGTGACTTTGATACACACAGGACGTACTTCCAGTAGTCATTGGTGATGTTATTGCAGTTACGAATAGAAGCGCCAGACAGATGATGAGGTTGGCACTGCAGTCGTTCCGTTGTAACTTGCAGGGGGGCCCAGGTTAGGCACTGAGACAACCATAGATGTGGTCAATGAGGCCTGGCTGGCCTCTGCATTTAACCATCTTAGGAATTAATGATGGGTAGGTATTGATGCATTTTTTGTGTGTGTATGTATTTGTCACACAAAAATGTGACACTGTAACTCAGAGGTGTCACATGATGTGCTCATGTGAATCAGTCAGTCCACCTTAACAGGGTGGCCTCTCAAAGATGACTGATGCACATGGCAAATATCTGGATTATATAATGTGTGAAAGCTGATGAAAACTTCAGAGAAGCTGGTGTGAGAAATGAAGATGCCATTGGCTGATGGTACAGATCAGGCTTATGTGAGATGTTTAGAAACAGCCTCCTGTGCCCTCTTTCCCACTTGCACAGTCGTGTCTGCACGAGGATGTCTGTTCTGGGCCTCCGCAGAGAGGCCATCCTTGTTCCTAGTGTAGTATGTGTATAGTCTTGTTAGGCTTTTCTTCTGTTTATTTTGTGTCTTGGCGTTCTGCTGGTTTTCCAAACCACTGCTTGCACTACGAGGCCTCAGGGGACAGATGGCATGAGACAACTGCATGCTCATGTGGCAGCTGGGGCAGCCAGAGGGTCCAGGGTCTAGACCTACTCACTCCTGACACACTGCCTCCAGTGACCCTGCTTCTAAGTCTGAGTGATCGATGGGCTCTCTGGGCAGACTGGGCTGTGGGTGAGGGGGTCAGACTGCTGGGCACAATACCAGAGGAGCCCCAGGTGGTGGTCGTCTTGTCTTTGTGCACTGTCAGTGCCAAGAGGTGCCACAGGAGAAAAAAGGAGTGAGACGATGTGTCAGGCGTTGCCACTGCTGAGGACACAGGAGAGCCTCAGGTCTGGGAAAACAGGCGGCAGCAGCCCAAGCCTCTAGGTGACTAGAAGCCATTATTGAGGGAAGCCAGACACATTATCACGTGTGTCTGCTGTTCTTAGCGTTAGCATGCTTAGATTGTTTATGGAATGTGTCACTGACTCCATTTCCTTTTTCTTTTTCTTTTTAAAGTTGACAGAATAGTTTAGATTTGTTATATTGTGTTTTGTTTTTTTTTTTTTGAGGGGGGGGAGAGAGAGAGAGAGAGAGGGAGAGAGAGAAAGAGAGAGAGAGGTGGGGGAGGGCCCAGAGCAGTCTCCATAGCTGTATATCATCAGTTGTGACATAGTTTCCAAGGGAACTGAACTGGGCGCCTTCTGCTTTGGAGACTAGAATCTTCACCACCATCCTGGCAGTTACTAGTTGTGCCTTAGTTTAGCATGTGGGTTTGCAGGGGCCAGGGCTGGGATTCAATTCTCAGACCTCGAAGGTTGCAAGGCAAATACTCAATCTGCTGAGCTATCCTGGTATCCCTGACTCCATTTCTTTATAGAGACATAATATGAGTTTAGGAAGAGTAATATTTAAAAACATCCTTTTTTTATTGCCCCCACCCCCCCATCCCCACCCCTTGAAGGAATTTTTAAGCCTGCAGGGTAAACTAGCATTAGGATGGTTAATAAGTCTTTATTCTGAATGATTTAATATAAGCAGGCAAAGTTCCTTTTGGGACTGATTATGACACGTGGTGCTAATGGGGGTTAATTTGTATTGGGAACTGTTGTGTATCTTACCTTGTAAATTCTGCAAATTCAGAAAGGAAGAGGGACAGAGACAAAGAAGGGAAGAAGGAATGTATTCTATGAAAACAGAAAAACCTGGAATTCAAAATACTTTTTGATATTCTCTTAAAGTCCTAATAATCAGCATTAGTCATACTTGTATTGCTTTTCTGTAGAAATGAACAAAGTGCTTTTTTTTTTTTTTAATATTATTATATTTTATTGTTAAATTTAATGGGGTGACATTGGTTGGTAACAATCAGACAGTTTCCCAATGGACAACTCCACATCACATCACCCATGCATCACATTATGTGCCCAGCTCCCAGAATCAGGTCCCCCTCCAACCCGATATATCTGGTGCCCACTCCCCCCTCCCCACACAACTGTCCCTCCCCCCTCCCCCCTCCTCCCTCCTCTCTAGGTAAACACCAAACCATTGA
>PVKE010032503.1:0-18440 GCA_004027555.1 Craseonycteris thonglongyai
CTGTATAAGACTACCCCCCACTTGCAAGGCTGTAGTCTTATACAGCGAATATAGGCCTAAACCTATGTTTTAACTGTAAAATTAGGGGGTTGTCTTATACGCCGGAAAATACGGTATATAGGAACACCCATGCTCCGCTTGGGATTTATCCCTCTTCCAATGACATTGACTTCAGTATTACTAATTTTTGCCTAATATGCCTTCAGAGTATATTTCACTCTGTCCTTTACTTCTGTCTATGTGTGTTTCTTTTTTTTTTTTTAAATAGAGCTTAGTGGACTCAACCAAGCTGGTGCCTGTAGAAACATAACCCTTTCTTTTCACAAATATTTTTTCAGGAATAAATGTTATCATGCAACTCTTTTACCAAGTTTCTCTCATAGCCTCAGTTGCTATGGAGTTTCCCTCCTCCATTTATAGAATCATGTTCGACAAATGTTTTCCTGCAGAGTAGAAGTAAAGGCACTGCTCCACTATTTTAAATTTAATTGCTACATTTGAGGATAAGACAGTAGATTATTTAGAAGGAATAAATAAATACTTCTTTTTCTTGGTGCAGAATTATTTTTTACTAGAAAGAAATAGGTCTAAATAGTGAAACAAACATCTGCCAGGGCAATAGTTCAATAAACTGCCCAGCCCTCAGTATTTGAAAGTGTCTTTCCCCAGGGATTGGGGATATCATTAAAGCTTAATAAAAAAAAAAAAATCTTGGAGCAAGTTGTCTGAGGTGGCAGGTGCTGGGTGGAGGTGGGGAAGGAGCAATTTCTAAAAGGGAGTTTGAATCTGAGAATGTCAACAATGTTTGCGCTGACCTGTTAGAATGGCTATTATCAACAAGACAAGGAATAACAAGTGTTGGAGAGGCTGTGGAGAAAAAGGAACCCTCATACACTGCTGATGAGAATGAAAATTGGTACCACCACTATGGGTGACAATATGGAGATTCCTCAAAAATTAAGAATAACTTAAGAAATTAAGAATAACTCTATTAAGAATAGAGTTATCATAAAACCCATGTCTCCCTCTTCCAGGTATTCACCAAAAAAATTGAAAACTTTAGTCCTCAAATATATGTACCCCGATGTTTATTGTAGCACTGTTCACAACGGCCAAGTTGTGGAAACAACCAAAGTGTCCTTTGATAGATCACTGGATAAAGAATTTATGGTACAATTACACAACGGAATACTACTCTTCCACATGACAAGATGAAATACTGTCATTTGCGAAGCATGGATGGTCATCATGCTAAGTGAAATAAGCCATACAGAAAAACCAAGACCTGTATGACTTCACTCATATGTAGACTATAAAACTTAAAGCACATTCAAGTCAGCTGATAGCAGCTTTTGTGTTTTTTAACAATCAGATTTTTCCTTATTTCGTTTTTATGTCTGTGATAGCTTTTTACAAAATTAACTTAAAAAAAGGGTTATGTGACATTGAAACTGAGATAATCCAAAACATTGGATTTTCCAAATTGTCCTATAAATTGAATTCCTTTTAACTTCTGGATAAATAAAGGATGCTTTTAGACCTTAAATAACATTATAATATTTTAAAGCTAAAAGTACTTTAGAGATCGATTCTAATTGAGGCCCAAAGAGGTTACGGATCTTCCCCAAGGTCATGCAACTTGCTGGAAGAATAACCCAGGCTGGAAATGAGTTTCTCTAAAGTTTACTCTAGAGCTTTCCCCACCAACCTTCTAAAAAGCAATAAGCACCTTGCAATGCAGGGTACCGGTAACTTGTAGTGCTTCTCTGTGCATAAATTACTGATGATTCATTGTCAGATGCTTCGTCTTATTTTACTAACACTTTCAGAATATTAATTTTCTCTCTGGCAATGTCTTGATAGAAGATTTTCAGAGTTTATATGGAATAAAATGCTCTTTCTGCTAGAACACATGAAACCTCTATGCCTTACCTTTGTCAAAATAATTTTGGACTTATTTACTAAACACCTGTTCTGTAAGCAGCTGGAACAAGAAAATCATTAAACACAAGTTTCTACCCAAAGAGCTTTTCATAATTGTGAGAGAACATATAGGGAAGAATAATATTAAAGAGTTTATCTAGTTAAAAACCTATTTGATATAGATAATAAGTAGTAGGGTAGATCAGAGAAGAGTTAGGTTAATAGGAACGAATTAAGGCATAAGAGAGAAATCAGAACTGAAATGGGTTAAGGATAGTACAATTGGATAAACAGCTGATTCTATAAATTTGGGTTTGCAGGTTTAATTTTCATGAATTTTATTAATCTTTGAATGATGAGTTCAGCATATTATATATCCACATATCACAATTCAGTGATTCCCTGTGGTTTAATATTATAAGACTATGTAGCTAGCTAATACAGCTCAGCTTACTCATCAAAAATTACTTAGAATGGAAATAGACAATTTAAATATTACCAAATGTAAAATGAAAAATTTAAAGTTTGTAATATACGTAATTAGCAGCTCTTTCACTAATCTTAAAATGTTATAAATTCCTGTTTTTCCTAAGCTGGTCTAGTTTTGAAGCTAGATTCCTATGGGGCTCTCACCCTGTACATATATCTGTTCTTTCCATTTGTGAAAGGACAGTGAGGTGTGAAGAGAAGCGTGCTGGTTGGAAAAACATGGGTTTTAATCCAGGCTAAATGACTAACTTGCTATGTGATGGTGGGAAAATCTCTTAGCATTTTATATAATTTGATAAAACAAGGGGTTGCACTCAAATTTTTAAGAGCATTTCTATGTATGAAAATCCATGAATAGGATACAGTGTCTCATTCCACATGCAAATCTCTACAGTTTCAGTTGTTTAATTTAAAAAACAACAACAAATAAATCAATAAAAAAAGTATATTTGTGAACTCTTGTGCTATAAATTCTCCAAATTCTCTCTTGTAGGAATTTCACTTGTAATTTTAAGAAATGGTTCCCTAGCAACAGTTCAGTGCATCTGCAAATTTCAAATAATTTTTAAAAATGGGGCATATACATTTCACAGAACATGACATCCAAAAACAGTATAATATTTATGAATGTCATTTTCTTGGTTTTAATGATGTGCTATGGTTAGGTAAGTTGTTAATGTAGGGGGAAGCTTAATAAAAGTTGTATGGGGACTCTCTGTATTATACTTGCAACTTATTCTAAGTCTAAAATTATTCCCAAATAAAAAGATTTTTTTAATAAGATTTGAATGCCAGATAAATTTAACTTTAAAATTACCTTCAATAAACTTGACTACAATTAATTTCACTACCTTCTACATCTTTTTAGTTATTTTCTACCATTACTTTATGCATGTATGTGTACATATATATTTATTTATTTTTGCAATAAGGAGACATTAAGTTTGAGTTCCTAGGACATGAATCTGAGATCTGCATGCCTTCTTCTGCTCCCAGGTACTTGTTGGCCATCTACTGTATGGTTGGTTGTATGCAGTAATGAGATGAAGAAAGTTGTTGAGATCAGATGGTTTAAGTTAACCACCTCTTTGACCATGACTCAGTTTCTACATTTAGAAAATGGGTATGATAAAATACCCATCTCACAGGGCTGTTGTGCAGATTAAATGAGGCCCTATCTGTAAAATCTCTTAAGAAAATGTTTGACATTTAGTAAGCTCATTCAATAGTAAGCCAGGAAGTAACATATATTGAAAGGAACAAAAGCATGAGGCTTTCACTCCCAGGCCTTTTAAAAGGGCTGAAGAATCAAACTGCACATATACCACCCCATACAGTTAAGTACTAATAACTACTCGGTTGTCTGATGATGAGCATGATAAGGACTAAGCAAGATGAAGCCAGTGCAGCTAGAGTGATAGGAAAGGTATTATGGAGGACGTTGGGATTTAGCAAATATGTATTTGTAACAAAACAGATTCCAATCAGTTAAATCTTGCCATAATCCTAATATATAGAGATAATATCATTTGTACAGTACCTTAAGGGTTCTATTGTTAAAGTCCCTCCATATATTATAAAAAGCATCAATATTCTATCCCAAACTAAAGCTAAATCCTAAGAATTTGAATGAATATTTCTTCTAGAGACTCCACAATTAGCTGCAGAAAATGAAAATGAATAACGATTAAGTTTATATTAAACCCTGAAGACAGCGATCCATATTTTGAGCAGTGATGGTATTTTTCTAACAGCAGAATATTTATTTATGAAATTATTTTTGGCAAAGGAAAGTTGATTTGTCTTTCATATTATATCATTCTTTGAACTTAGCCACTTATGAAACATTTACTTTCAATTGGCTCTTTTGCCTTTGATAAATTTTAGTTTACTATAGATATATAAAGGAGAAATTCATTTTTTTCTTTCAATGGATTTGAATAAGCTTTGCATACAGGACTTCCTTTTAGACCTTTCTCTTCATGACATGGCTCTTATAAAACATAACTTTTACTTAAATCAGTCATTATTTTTGTAAAGAAAGCTTCAAGTTCATGGAAATAGACAGGTAGCACTTATATTAAAACTGCTTGGGATTTGGGATGGATCCAAGTACCCCTATTTATTTGTTTTTCCTATATACTTTTAAACTGCTCAAAGCCAAACAACAACAACAACAAAAAGCTGAACTTGGGCTTATGAAGGGAGATGAGGTAATTCACCCTATGCAGCTGTGAGTTTAAATAATAACAATACACATTCACAAATAAGACTGCCAGTTTCATCTACTCACTGTTAGATCAATGAAAAATGTAATTCAAGCTGGGTTTTATTTTTATAAGACATGAATGGGTATTTTACAATGGCAATAAAATAACGTCTGGTGAAATGCATTCTCTTTTATTGTGCTATGCTGCTTCCACTGATATCCTCTCATTCTCATATTTCTAGACTGAAAATTTCTTTAGCTGCATCTTCATAGCTATGTTTTTATTAAGTCCTTTTTATTTGGTAGACGCTAACAAATACTTCATATGCTTTCTCAGGGTCAAACAACTAGTAAGTATGGAACTGGAAATTTTGTGCTAGTACTTACCGGTAGATTGTAAACCCATGCTGATTATTATTTAATTTTTCAAAGACAAATAAGGAGTTATAGTTTCTATAAGACCAAAACTAAATCTTTTCAGCAGTAAAATATATTAGTATTTGTATTTTAAGGACTCCTAAAAATAAGTTATAAAAAATACATAATTTGATCACATTTTATTAAATAAAATATTAAGAGTAAATATATCAATATGTGTAATTTTATGTTATTTGCTTTTTAATTTTAAGAATATTTTTATTTTTAAACTAGTAGCATGTATTTAATAGAATATTCATTATAAGAAAGATGAAAAATAGAGGGGAAAAATATGGACAATGTAACCATTTCAAAATTTTGGCACCACTATTTCAGCACTCTCAAACACACACAGTGATGTTTTGAAAATTCAGTTCTCGTGATTAAGTTCTCAGGTCAAGAATGTCAGCATGAAATCACACAAGGACCTTTCCACATCTACATGCATTCCACTAGACAAAGCAGGTCATATAATCAAGCCTGAGATCAATGGGGCAAGCAACTATAATCTGTCTATGAGGAAGCATGGGAAGGGTGTAGAGAAAACAAGTAAGTGTGAACTAATAATACCATTCACCATAATAGTAAACATTTTCCTAGTAACCATGGCTCTTTTATATATTTGATATCACTGCTTCAGTACGCTTAAACATACACAGTGATGTAGGAATTCCTTTACACAATGCTTCACATTGCTTCACAGAGATCAACAGTTGAGAACATTGGGAGGCCAATTTTAATGGAAACTTTCATCCCACTCATTCATCTACTTGTTTATTCACCGATTCAACGAATTTACTAAGTACCATATAGCAAGGATTATTGTAGTTACTAGAGATTCAGAAGTGAATTAAACAGACACCTTCATAGAAAGTATATCCTTGTCAGGGAATAGATATACTTAAAAAAATGGATAATTAAATATATACCAGATGAGGATGCTTACTATAAAGATAAAGGTGAGTAAGGATTTTGAGAGACTGTGGCTGCAGCAGTTTCAGATAGGAAGACCAGTCATACTCTAATCATGTGACAGCTGAATAAAGATCCGATTAAAAGGAGGTGACACAAGACGTGGTCTATTGGGGAAAGGAAGAGCAAGAACAAAGTCTGGAGGCATTATTAAGTTTACTGTGTTTAAGAAGGAACAGAAATGTCTCTGGAATAGGGTAAGGGAATAGATAAGTTAGATTCTTGGTTGGAGAGTAGTGAAATGCAAAATTCCTGTGTGCCTTAACAGCCATGGTGAGAAAGTGCTGTTTCATTTTGAATAAAATTGGCAGTTGTTTGGAAGTCTTGAGCTAATCACGTTACTCTGCTAATTCAGATGTCATCAGTGACTTCTTTCTTTTACTTTAAAACATTTCCTGAGCTTGAAAATGACACATTCTGTTTCTAGAACCTTGCTTTGTGCTTTCCTGTGCTCTGGCACTTTTATTTTAGGTTTGGTCAGGTTGTTACTCTTCCCCTTCAGAATCTCTACTATCCTCAGAGCTCTTTCTGCTTGTCCATTTTCTCTCTCATGTTGACCAGGTCTCACTGAGCTTGTGATAATTTTCCTATGTATGCCAGTTCCTGGATATGTTCAATGTTGGCAACCCATGAGTGGTGTAAGTTGTAGGATTCTCAGAATGTGCTGGTTGATGTTGAAATAGTTAACAAGTTGTCAGTCACTTTTGGATGCTTCTCTATTTCCTGCTGTCTTCTTCTTTAAGTCTAATGGACTGGTGGTCTCCATCTACCTTTCCAGCAATTACTGAGTGTTCGTACTCTTAAGAGAACAGGCCGTGTAATTTCTGTATCAGGCCTTTCTGCTGTTATTCTCCAGACCCACCTTCTGTCCTGAGAAACGTCTGACTCCATCAGGAGGAAAACAGAGCTGGGATCTCACTTCACTCTCCCAGGCTCTGCCTATAGTTCTTCCCAAGTATCTGCTTGCTCAGCATAGGTGGACAGGTGAGAACTGAGAGGCTAATGAGTCTGGAATTCATTCAAGTATCCCTGGCCTGCAGAAATGATATTGTATTTCTATGGAACTTTCTTAATTACTAGATGAAATTAGTACTTCTTTAATCATTGTAGTATACCAAAAAATGCCTCTATAAATGCCATTTTCATTTTATATGTTTACTTTATACCCATGTGAAACTCAAGGACTATAATAATTACTAGGTAAATGTCTGTTAGGATAAGGCTATTTGCTTCTCGTGTGATTGCTACTGAAAATATGCTGTTTAATTCCTTGAAAATAATCAGTTCTATGCCAATGTTTCAAATGCCTAGGCAGTATGCTCCTATTTAATCATGGCTATGGCTTCAAAGTGTATTATTTTTGTAACTGTGTTGAGTTGTGCCATGTGACTTATTCAACATGAATGTAAGAGGTTGTTAAAGAATTTATATTGCATCAGGGTCAAGGTGTTTACAGGTAAACCTGCCTCACTAGAAGTTTTTAAACCACATTTACTGATTTCAATTTAATTACAAAGGAATAAATCATGGAGAATATAGTAGAAATCATTATTCTTCTTGAACTTTTGAAATACCTCAGTGAAGGGATGTTAGGTAAAAACTTTGAAAAGAGAAAGTGTGTGTAGCTATGTGTGACAAATGGAAATGCATTAATGGGGGGGGAGGTAATTGTTTAAAGCGATTTATTTTATTGATTTTGACAGACAAAGAGAGACAGAGAGAGATAGACAGAAGGGGTTGTGCCCAGAGGAGTCTCCATAGTTGCATGTCATCAGTTTTCAACATGGTTTCATTCCACACAGGTTGGCAGGGGCCATTCAGGGTGGGAACTGGGCTGGGGGCCTCCTTCATGGGGGGCATGCCCCCTAGAGCCAGGGGCTGAACCAGGGGTTGAAAAATGAACTGGGGAAGCACACCCCAGTTCAGTATATGGTTCTGCACTAGCCAGGGCTGGGATGCGATCTTTGGTCCCTGGGATTGCAAAGCAAGTACTCAACCCACTAAGCCATCCCAGCTTCCCCAGTTTGGGGGTAATTTTTATATCACTGTCAAAATCTGAAAAAAAATCACTTATGAAGACAGTCACAAAACATGTCAATTATAAACTAACTGATTCAGGAAATGTTACTATTAACAGTTCAGAATTCAGAGGGTTTCCTTCCAGTTTTATATATAAATACATACTATATAGGAGGACTGTCCAGAAAGTATTCAGCCACTTAACCAGTCTCATTATATTGACAAAGCTAGATTTTTTCCAGACAGTATAGATATGTATATTTTTCCCTATATGTGTGTATATGTATAATATATATACTGATTTGACATGTTATGTGCTATTTTGTATAAGATTTTTATTTCAAATTATATCCCGACTAATTTTTCATAAATACTAATACTTAATCTACAGCAAAATATTAAAACATACCTGGATACAGGATCTCCAGTATTGAAAAATATGGAGTACAGTATGTTGGTTTTATACTCAGAATTGCCTCCTATAAGATTGAATTCAAAAATCCCGTCTCCACAGTCATGTGTTTGGAGTCATGTAATAAATTGTGTGGATTTGTTTGTTTATTTCTTGTTGATATAGTCATTATAATAATAGCTTTATTTATATATCTAGACAGTGAGTATATCTACATAAATCACTAACTAGGTAAAGTGAACATTTATATGTAATCAGAATAATGTATTCTCTGAGTCATGAAAATGTTTATTTTTTAGGTAAAAGGGAATTCATATATTAAGTTATTTCTATGTCACAGGTGAATTAAGATCAGCAAATTCCTTAAAAGAATCATGGTTCACTTTTTTAAATACTTGCTTTTTCAAATAGCACAGTTTTACATGTGTTTTAATTTACAGATAAAATTAAAGGATTACATAAATATCATCAATTGCATTACATGAAAACTTAAGGCACTAAGTGTTATGAATATTTACCCTAAAACATGAAGCTAGATCATGCAGCTATTATGGTGAAATTTCCAACTACATTTTCTCCATGTAAATGTGTTTTTCTCTTTATTCCCAAAGAGACTTGTTATACAGGTTTACTTGTGAAAATAGTTTCACAGTGACTAAGCATATACTATTTAATATTCTGGTTAATAGTCATTCTATATAATATTTCTATAAAATAGAGGTTCTATTACTATATTGCACAACTATGTATCATTCTAACAGGATTAGATACATTTTACTTAATTTTGATTTTGGTTGATAAAAGTGAATATATTCAGAGATGCTGGGACAACTCAGCAGGTTGAGCACTGCCTTGCAACCATAAGTTCTGGGGATTGATTCACATGCTAAAACCCACATGCTAAACTGAGGCGCAACTGGTAACTGCCAGGATGGCAGTGAAGGTTCTCACCTCCCATGAGGGAGGTCCCCAGTTCGGTTCTACCCTGTGCGGCCCCACATTCACCTGTGTGGAGTGAAACTACGTCAAAAAAAACTAATGATGTACAACTATGGAGACTTCTCTCTGCCTGTCTCTGTCTCTCTCACCTTCTCTCAAAATGATAAAATAAATCTTAAAAAAAAAAAGAATAGATTGAAATGTTTAATTCATATAAATGGAAGACTGTGATTTAAAAATATATATTGTTAAATTTTATAAGGGTGACATAATGAGTTGAATTATGGAAGATCTGGAGAACAAACTTCTAGACAAGTATTTCTTAAGTAAAATTATTCATTTCACTTAATTTGTACTAAAGCTCAATTTTTAAAAAGATAAACCTATATTCTCTTAAAATATAAAATAAATACCTGTCAAATATTTTAAAGATTTATTTATTGTTTTTGACAGACAGGGAGAGGCAGAGATACAAAGACAGAGAGAAGGGGGAGGGTCTAGAACAGTCTCCATAGTTGCACATCATTGATTTTTCCGCATAGTTTCATTCCACAGGCGGGCGCAGGCCTGTACAGGGCAAGACCTGGGCCGGGGTCTCACCATGGTGAGAACTGAACGGGGGGCACTCCCTAGTTCAGCATATGGGTCCTCATGGGACCGGGGCCAGAATTCGATCCTCGGTCCCCGGGGCTGCAAAATGAGCGCTTAACCCACTGAGCCATCCCGACTTCCCATCAAATATTTGATTTAACTCATTAATTAGTGAGGGAACCTATAAAATGTTAAAAGCAGTTCAAAGAAAAAATCGAAGAACTCATGTGTATGTTTGTATGTTTGTGCATGTGTGCATATGCAGGAATGTAAAAGACTTTGCTAATAGATGTAAAGTCAGCTAATATTATATAGGACAATAAAATGTCATGTTTATCTGTTTTACAAGTCATAAATCAATCGATTCTTCACCAGACAGAATTTATTTGCATTATCAATAAAGATAATTTGCATTTCTCTCAAATGTCTTCAAGTTATCTTCTGCCACCAGAGAGGCAGAAAACAGCCTACTCAATAGAAAATTAGACAAATATGTTCAGTTCATAGAATTAGATAATCCCCAAAGAATTTACTAGAAAAATGTAACATGACCTTTAAAGACACCCAATAATCACTCTTGCCCACTTTCAAGTTTTGGAAAAATTTTCCTGACATTTGTAATTTAACTTTGCCCTGAAGAAGTGACGTTTGAATGAATTCGATCTACATATTGGTTTCTTAACCTTGAGAATGTTTCATGTGCACTAGGAAATAGTGCATAGTCATGTATTGCAGACTGAAGCGTCCTGTTTCTTAAGGTAAATCAAAACAAAAAAACAAAACACAACACAACACCACATGGATGAAAGGACACTTTGAGAGGCAATTAAGTCCATATACAAATATCTAACCAGCTCTACAGTTCTTGGTTATTCTAGGAATTCTTGGTTAAATACATTGTTTTAAGTATCATGTGATGCAACACAAATACAATATAATGCTTGATAGTTTCTTAATATCCTCAACCAAATTAGATTTCTGTAATTTTAGAGATTTTGTGCTCTGGATTCCTAACCTAGACACATTGATTTTGTTGAACAATTGCATAGAAATGAGTTAAATGCATCTGTGTACATGTGTGTGTGTCAGACAGTTATGTATGTGGTGTAGAAAATGACCCATGGGTGTTTATCTTAACCCTCAACTTTTGTCATTTTGAGTACTTTTGAATTGAATAGATTACTAATGGAAATTCTATACCCAATTTATTTCCTTCCTTTCTTATCCCTCGATTAGCAAACCAGTCATTGCTACAATTTGACTTCTAGATTCTTCTCCTGTCAGACGATGAGGAGCTTACAGAGCAAAGGAAATGGAATCTATTAGTTTACAGCATTTATTATATTTCTTCTTTCTGCTTCTCCGCATACTTAATTTTATATGGACCATTGTATTGTTCTTATCTGAGAGTAAGCAGTGCACCTTCGTCTTAATCTTCTCATCTATTGTAAATTCTTTAGGACTTTGTGCATTGTTTTTTTTCACCCTCTCTGCAGTCATTTTGTATAAAAGCCCCTTTGTTTACAAATACACTATTTGCTTCCCCCTTCCTGGGAAAACAACAATGTGCTCACTCTTATTGCCTTTAGCTAGCCACTACGTAGTCACCCTCTTCCATCCTCCGGAAACTTTTAGGCCAAGTAGTATATATTTGTGGTTTCCACTTCATCACCTCGTCCTGCAGCCCAGAGACATCTGGCTTGTTTCCACAGAAAGCTTTCTTGCTTTGAAAGACCAGTGGCTTGTTTTCTAACTACTAAATCTAGTGACCTATTTTAGTTTGTGTTTGACCTTTCTTTAGTTTTTCATGGCCTTGAAACAACTCTTCTGCCTTTCTTCATTGTCATCTTTTCTGGGCTTCCACTTTACCCCTCACCCTCTGCCCACCTCCATGCCCTCAGATTTCCTTCAAAATTTGACCCTTCACATTTTTTTATTCCTTAAAATGTGGAATGCTCTGTGATTTTATCCTTGATTCTCTTTCCTCCTTCTCTCTCTGGATGTTAAACAATTTGATCCTAAGATTTGCCATTCTTGAGGGATTATGGAATAACTTCTCAGTGTCAACTTCATCTCACTCCTACCTGTAGGAAGGGTTTTGGAGACCTTCAGATAAGTCTACACGTGTTTTATGTACAACAACATAAAGATAGTCAAAATTGATTCATTTCTAAGGGTTTTTCTTCAAAAGTGACAGAGTTTTCTATAAGATCTTGGATTTTTATAAGCATGAACCATTTCAATGTGTTTGGCTACGTCTCCATTGTGGTTGTAATAAAATTCTTCTTTGTGAGTTAACATTTGTGCTCTGCTGCATGTTTGCCACTTATTTAGAATTTTGGGAAAAATAAAAAAACAACACGTGTGGCACAGTTGTTCCAAGTTTTAATTTTGACTCAGTAAATGCTTTCATGAATAACTTTTTGGCAAATATGAACCACCTGGAAGAAAATGGTTTTAATTTATCATAACTTTAGACAAGGAATATTTATAAGAGAAAGATGACTTGCATCTTGATGAAATTTTTACATATACTATAACAGCTATGGTTTAAATGTTTCCCCTATGGCCAATATGACCACATGCTCAATAGGAGGTGGTTCACTATTTCGCAAAATTGAGTTCTCAAGAGGAAACAAACATATTTAAGTAAAAAAAAAATCTGGGAAAGCTGAGATGGCTCAGCGGGTTAAGTGCTCTCTTTGTAGCCCTGAGGACCGAGGATCGAATCCCAGCTCCGGCCCAGGTGGACCCACATGCTGAACTGGGGTGTGCTTCCCAAATGCGGTGAGGCCCCCAGTTCAGTTCAAAAATTAAAAAAAAAAATTTATAACCCCAAGGTTAATAAACAATTGATGAACTATGTGTGAGTCTATATCTCTTTTTGTCTTGTAGCTATATATCAGTATCACAGTTTTTAAGTTTATAATTATTCATGCAGAAAAATGTTCCATGTGGGAGCTTCAAAGACAACCTTCTGAGAAACCAAGAGAATATTTAATAACGCTCATGAGCAGTGAGGCATGAATGATCAAATGAAGGTCTTCCCAGTTAGCTATGGATTATTCTGTCATGGTAGGTAGCTTCAAAACCCCACCCAGTTTTTTGAACATTAACTTCATCTAATACTTCTCCCTATCACCAGAAAAAAAAATTTACTTTTGTTGACCTTCCATAACAGTCAAATGTGTTTTATATGATCTATTGATCTGATGGTATAATATTCTTAGGAGGGTAAATAAGATGCATCAACTGCAAAGGAGTTATAATTGTAGGAACCTTAAAGGTAGCTGTTAAATCCACCTGTACCTCAGACAGAAAAAAATGTCCAGCTTTCATAGAAAAGCCTTTCAGAACACTTCAGCACTAAAAGTTTAAATTAAAAATTAGGTTTTATTTTAGACTCTTTCACTTCATAAGAAGAAGCATACCATTTGGCAAATATCATGTAGTGTCTAGAAAACTAATGAATTGTAACTGAGTTTCACTTTAGCTTTACCAGTCATTATGGTTACCTCCTTTTTCTGTATGACAAAATAATTCTAAAATTAGCTTTGGGACATCAGAGGAAAAGGCACTTTATTTAATAAACACCATTTAGATATGTTAACCAGGCTTCAGAAAAGGCGGTTGACATACAAGCAATAAAAAAAATTTTGCTTTAAATTAGAGGGATTAACGTAAGCACAAAATACTATGTTAATAATCATTGTGGGAAATCATTCCACTGGTTATCTGTAGATATTATATATATTCTGAATAAAGCCAATTTAACATTATATAATTTGATAAAGAAAATTTCTATATATGCCAAAAATAATGAAAGTGCTCTTAAAAATATAGCATAGAAAGGTGAGGGCTGTTGTTCCTTGGTGTTTATTTTTTATCTGGGAAATCTGATTATATCCTATGACTTCTTTCGTGGTCCTAAATGCTGGTCAATAAACATTTCATGCACTTCTTTTTTGAAGCTGTGTTTAATACCTTAAATCTCTTATTACAGTTCCCGTAGTGAGACTTGTACCTGTTTCATCTTACATCAGACATCAGCAGAAGCAAAAGCTGCTTTTTATAAAAGAAAGTTGGTTTGTTTTGATAGGTGCCAATTCAATTATTTTATATTATTTATTTATTTATTTACATAGCTATTTATTGCACATTGGTCTTTTTAAAATAACTGATACCTGAGGGTGGGCGGGGGGGAGGTGGGTGGGAGAGATGGGTAGGGGAGAGTAGGGAGGGGGAATCAAACATACGGTGATGGAAAGTGAGCTGATTCTGGGTGGTGAGCACATAATGCGATGTATAGACAATGTAATGTAGAATTGTACACCTGGAAACAATGTAATTGATATCAATTAATGTCATCCCAATAAATTTAACAAAAAGTAAATAAAAAAGAACTGAGTTCTATAGTTGAAAATTAAGAGGAAATGCTTATGAGGCTGAAATTGGACAAGATATTAAGAAATAACACATACACATGTATAAATGAATTGCTGTTATGTTGGTTAAATTGGTTCAGAGGCCTTATGGTTTATGATACATTAACATTTATAAGATAAATGCATCCATGAATAGAAGTATTCTTCTTGTATTTGCTTTGACTCATTGCAACAGTGTATCTATTTTTCACAGCATTCATAAAGCATAGCCTGGGTAAGACCTACAATAATCATCTTTTCTCTTTTTGTGTAGGATCTTTCTTACCCCAATATTTAACAATGTACACTTTAAATATTAAGAAAAATAGCCCTTAGTAACATGTATGCAGCACTCTTACTTCGAAAAGCTTCATGATTCACCATTGTGATCATTTTCATGGCAACCATGTAAATCAGTTTTTTGAAACAAAGGAAAATAGAAAATCCAGATGAAACTTTGGATTCTTCGTTACCTGGGAAGATTGGTTATGTCTGATATGTGCTCCAGAAGTCAATGTTTTGATGAAACTCTTTCAGACCAAAGAGAGACTGTTGATGTTATGTTCTCAGCTTTCTCAAAGGTAGTGATATTTATCTTTCAAAACAGTGAGGTTTGAGAAAAACAAGTTTCTTGACCCTTTCTCAGCCCCTCTGTAACTGCAATTCCTTTTCTCCCCATGGGGAAACTTCATAACGTGTATGAACTCAACACACTCTTAACATTTCTTAATTTAAATAGTAAAATAATATTGGATAGTGATGGGAGATTAATGAATATTCATCCATTCTATGTACTTTTTTGAGTTCCCACCATGTGTCATATGCTGTTCTAGGCACTGCGGATGCAGCACAAGAAAGATAGGAGTTCTATTTTCATGTTATTGTTTGAGCAGATGATGAAAACAATATGTAGTAATGTTCATGGTAAGATCTATAAAGGAAATGAGATCAGGTGATTTTGTTAGAAGAGGAAACAACATTTGATATTATTAAGAAAACGTGGCACTTCAGAAATTTTAAATAAGAATTACAAGTAATTTGTTCTCTAATTCTTCAAGACGACTTTTAGAATGATTATCTGGCCTATCCTGGCTTGTATATGCACTAATGTCTTATGGAACTTATTTATTTTGTTTTCCAGAGCTTAGTCCTAAGTTTCTCTTGACTAGAATTAACTCAAAATAATAAGAATGCTTTCTTAGTAAGGGCATGTTTACACAACACTTTCATAATGATTTGAATTATCTGTTCTTCAGTTTTCTTTACTCAGTTGATTCTCTATTTCATATAACAATTGACCAGACTTTCAGTTTATTTGGGCTTCCTAACAATAAGACCCAGGAATGCCTATGGATAGCATACTTTGACATAGGAGTAAATGACTATTTTTCATATTACGTGGCTGGATACTCTCTGGACAGCTATATATATATGTGTGTACACACACACACACACACACACACACACACACAGAAATGAGGCCATTTCTGATGAAACTGACACATTAGCAAGCTGACAGACATGGTTTATCTTTTTATAGTATTTGATTAATGACTTTTTAAAATCATGAAATAAACTATTAAGTTTTTAACAGCAAACACATTATAAATGTTAAGTAATCCTGAATTTAAACAATGAACTTAATAAAACTGATTTAGATCAAGAAATAAAGACTTTTATTCGCTTAGTTTGAAAATTACATTTTCCTCCATGATGAATTTAAATGAGCTTTATTGGTTGTTAAGCCATTAATCAGCTTTTATTTGTATTTGGAGAGTGTTTGGCATCATTCAGGTGACCTTGTTGTAAATTATGTGGTTTCTGCATCTGTACTTTTTCTGTGTTAGCTCCTGATTGTCAACATTCATAAATAGTGAATTTGAAGATGACCTACTATTTTTTCTTAATGAGTTAATACGGTATTTGATTTCTCAACATGAATTTTTCTTTAAATCTCAGGTAATTATGGTTAATGGAACAAATCTTTTTTTTTTTCTTTTGTTGTCCATAAAAACAATCCTCATTGCTCTCAGTGATGTGATTATTGCTTACTTGCTGTAATCTGAATTTTTAAGCGTTTTCACTTCTATCTACGGGTGAACTTTTTGAAGATGTAGGTAATAAGAGGTAGGGTTGACACTGAATGAGATGCAAATACAGAAAGGCATAAGAACATTTTCTGATTTGTCCTCCTTTGATTTGATAGTTATTGTAGTCCTTTAGCAGAACATTTTGATTTTACTGTTTCAGCAAGGAAAATTTTAACAAGCTCAGCAGACAGAAAAGTGAATAGGAAAATAAAATCTCAGGATTTATATTAGAAAATATCCCAAGGAATTTATTATGCTACTTTTATTTATTCTTATTGAGCTAAGAATTACCTTATTACATTATTGTTATTATTATTAATTCACTCAAGGAGTAGCTTTTGTGGAAATCCTGATTAATTGCCTGTCACTACTCAATTGCTAGTTATTCTCTTGTATTCTTCCTGAAATGCCCCGAATAGGTGATGCCTGGCAAAAGAAAAAGATTTGACTCTCTAGAGGGTTAAATTGAAAACATGACTCAAGATCCTAAATGTCTATCCATAATTCAGTAGGTGGCAGTGTTTTCATTTAAACTCAGGACCTGCAATACATAAGGACCTAGAGGCGGCAAGGCTCATGTTAGGTGTAGGAAAGTACCCTTGGTGGTATGATTCAAGAGCATTGAAACTGAAAGTAGTTTTCTGAACAGACACCCATGTCTTCTGAAGTCAGTAGTTGTCTTAAAGAGACTTTTTAAGGTGGTTCAATTCATTATAGCCAATGGAATTGCTTGGTATCAAAAAATACTATGTTGTGTGTGTTTGTGTGTTTGTGTGTAAGGAGGAAGCATGCATTGATTATGGAAGAGAAGAATAGAAAATTTGGAATTTAGGCTCCTGTCCTGCCCATGGGTGAGGTTACTACTGAGTGCTGGTGAAAGAAGGAAATAGAAAGAGGAAAGCATCTACGTTTCCCCTCTTTCTTATATTCATATTGTCTAAGGCTATACTTAAAACATGCTCATGTTTAAGGAAGAGTGACCATTAAAAAAAAAAAGATCTGTTTGATGTGTACTCTTTTAAACAGGCACTTTCATACCTTTTAATTCTTAGTATGTGCTTATAAAGCAACTTTTGTACTATAACTCTAAAATTTATAAATGGTATTAAACTGCAAAATCTTCTTCAAAACATTTCTGAATTTGTATGTTAATAAAGTTTATTTTTATGTGGTCATTGCAAAAACAATTGTAAAATGTTTTTATGAGCATTATTTTCTGTTGCTGAATATTTGCACACACACACATGCAAATGCATACATACCAGTACACAGAACAACAAAAGTATAGCTAAAGCCTTATGTACTACATTAAAATGAAACAATGTTTTTGAGTCTGAAGATGATTCTAGAAGTTGTCTATTGATATTAGAACATCAGGTAAAGTAATTCACTCTAAAATATTATTGAACACTTATGTTAGAGCTCATGGGTAATACATTTTACATCTGTGCTTTTAACACACACACACACACACACACACACACACAAGGAGAAAAACACACAAACTTTTTGACAAGTGTTAAATCAAAGATAAGATAAAGCCCTTTATCACACCACTAAAGAACTTCTCTAAGCTGTTATTTGGTAAAATCAAGGTTTTTGGAGTTCGGTTATTATTATTATTATTTTTTAATATTATTATATTTTATTGTTGAATTTAATGGGGTGACATTGGTTGGTAACAATTAGATAGTTTCCCGATGTACAACTCCACATCACATCACCCTTACATCACATTACATGCCCACCTCCCAGAATCAGGTCCCCCTCCAACACCACATATCTGGTGCCCACTCCCCCCTCCCCCCACAACTCTCCCTCTCCCCATCTCCCTCCTCTCCAGGTAAACATCAAACCATTGAGTGTGTCCATAATGCTGGTGCCCTCTCCCACCTCCCCTCCCTCTCTCCCTCCCCCCTACTCCCCTTCCCTCAGGCAATCACCAAGTTATTGAG
>PVKE010032504.1:0-18443 GCA_004027555.1 Craseonycteris thonglongyai
TTTTTTCTATTTTTTTTTTTTTTTTTTTTTTTTTTTTTTTTTTTTTTTTTTTTTTTTTTTTTTAATATTTATTTATCTATCTATTTATTTATTTTTGACAGAGAGAGAGAGAGAGAGAGAGAGAGAGAGAGATACACAGAGACAGAGAGAGAGCTGAACTGGGGGAGCTCCCAGTTCAGCACATGGGTCCACACGGGCCGGGGCCGGGATTCGATCCTCGGTCCCCGGCGCTGCAAAGTGAGCACCCAACCCACTGAGCCATCCCGGCTTCCCCTACCCCATGTCTTTTGATTGGAGTATTTTATTCATTTACATTTTTTAAAACTTTGTAAGATTTAATTTTTTTATTGTTAAATTTATTAGGGTGACATTGATTAGTAAAAATTATATAGGTTCCAAGTGTACATTTCTACAATACTTCATCTCTGTGTTACAGTATGTGTTCACCACCCAGAATCAGCTTTCTTTCCATCCCCATATATTTAGCTCCCTCTGACTAATTTATTTACATTTAAATTACATTAATTGTTGATAAATATGTAGTTATTGCCATTTTATTATTCATATTCTTTATCTTTTTTTTTTCTTTCTTTCTTCTTAAAGACATCCCTTTAGCATTTCTTATGATACTGGTTTGGTGGTGATAAACTCCTTCAGCTTTTTCTTGTCTGGGAAGCTCTTTATCTGTCTTTGATTCTAAGTGATAGCTTTGCTGAGTTATCTCAGTTGTAGGTCCTTGCTTTTCATTACTTCGAATATTTTGTGCTCATTCTTTCTGGCCTGCAAAATATCTGTTGAGAAATCAATGGACAGTCTTATGGGAGCTCCCTATATGTAACTGACTACTTCTTTCTTGCTACTTTAAGATTATCTTTGTCTTTAACGTTTGGCATTTTAATTATGATATTTCCTGGTGTGGTTCTCTTTGGGTTAATATTGTTTAGCAATCAATGTGCTTCCAGGGCTTGTATATTTATTTACTTCACTAGGTGCAGGAAGTTTTTAGCCATTATTTATTCAAAATGGGTTTTCAATTCTTTGCTCTCTCTCTTCTTCTGTTTACTCTTATGATTCAAATGTGGTACACATGATACTGTCGCAGAGGTCCCTTAAACTATCCTCATATTTTTTGGATTTTGTTATGCTATTCTGATTGTGTGTTTTTTGCTACCTTATTTTCCATACTGTTGATTTGATCCTCTGCTTCATCTAACCTACTGTTGTTTCTCTCTAATGTATTCTTCATTTCAGTTATTGTATTTTTTATTGCTGACTGGTTCATTTTTATGTTTTCTATGTCCATTTTTACATTTCTTATCTCTTTGTTGAAGTTCTCACTGAAATCAATAAGTATCCTTATAACCAATGTTGACCTGTGTATCTTGAAGATTGCCTATATTCATTTTGTTTTGTTTTTTTCAGGAGCTATATTTTGTCCTTTCACTTGGGATATTTGTTTGTTTGTTTGTTTGTTTGTTTCCACATTTTGGCTGCTGTTTTATTTCTATGTATTCAGTGAAACTGCTAAGTCTCCTGACCTTAACAGGGAGATCTTACGTAGTAGGTGTCCTGTGGAGTCCAGTGACACAGTTTCCCTGGTCACATGAGTTGGGTGCTCCAGATATGTCCCTTGTGTGGGTTGTGTACACTATCCTGTGTTAGCTAAGCCTTGGTTGCTATTTGTAAGGCAATGGGAGCAATTGCCCCTCATGTTGATTGAAGGGGACTGGCAGTGACTATACATACTAGAGGAGCTGTTTTTCGGGGGCTAATTCTATAGAGTAGGATTCACTTTATCAGGGCTCTCGTTCTTGCCCAGTCTGCCCTTGGTATGTCATTTGTGGAGGTGGTCGGTAGTGATCTGGTGTGATCTTAGCTGGCCACCAGGTGTGTTGGTTTTTAAGCCTCTTAGGAGAAACTCTATTTCAAGCCAAGGTCAGCCACTTGCCTTTGCCCTGCTACCAAGTGATCTGCACATGGTTGCCACTTGTGCTGGGCTTGAAGGTGCCTGGGAGAGGCTAAGCTACAAACCAAGACTCACTGATGCTAGTGCTGAACTTGGGGCTGCTAAGCAAAAGGTACAGGGCACTCCAAGGCCAGATGCTGCTTGTTTGCAGGTTGTGAACCTTTGAGAGATTTTTAGGAAAGTCCCCAGAATAAGCCAAGGCAGTTGGTTTGAATGGGAAAGCCACTGGAAGCAGCTTGGGTGAGCCCACAAGTTAGGTGGAGTGTGGTCTCAGGAACTCACCAGGGTGCGACAAATGGTGCTAGCCAGGATGATAGAGCCTACGGTATGGTATTCACCTGTGGGTGCAGGCTGATGGGAATGGGAGGAAGGCTTAGCAAAGGAATATGGCTTCTGACAGCACCTTTGTCTGGGAGAAAGCTGCTTCTCCAGCATTCGCCCTGAAGCCAGACAATTCACTTCCTCCTGTACATTTCTGGGGTCCTTCAAGCTGCTGCTGCAGCACTGGAGTTTAGAGCCAATGAGTCCATCAGAAAGTAAGTCCATGTGCGCGTCCTTCAGTAGGAGTGCCTGGGATGCAGTGCTCTCTGTCTCATTCAGCCACAGTCTCCACTGGTTTTCACAGCCAAAAGTTGTGAAGACTTTTTTCTTAGAACTGGAACCTTGGTCTGGGGAGCCTAATTTGTGGCTGGGACACTTTGCTCCCCAGGTGGTCTTCCAAACCCAAGATACTATCCTGATACTTAACACTCACACTCTGGGAGCAGCCTGTTTTGCATCTCCACCCCTCCTATCAGTCTGAATGTGGCTTTTTTTTTTAGGATTTATTTTTATTGTTTTTGACACACAGAGAGAGAGAGAGAGAGAGAGAGAGACAGAGAGACAGAGAGAAGTGGGAGGGCCCAGAACAGTCTTCATAGTTGCACATCATTGGTTTTTCTATGTAGTTTCATTCCACAGGTGGGTGCAGGGCTGCACAGGGCAGAAACTGGGCTGGGGTCACACCCCAGTGAGAACTGAACTGAGGGCACTCCCCAGTTCAGCACATGGGTCTGCACGGGCCAGAGCCAGGATTTGATCCTCTGTCCCTGGGGCTGCAAAGTGAGTGCTTAACCCACTGAGCCATCCCGGCTTTCCTGGCTTTTTCTTTTTACTCTTAGTTATAATACTCTGATTCAGCCAGACTTCACATTGTTAATGATGGTTGTTCTATAATTTAGGTGTAATTTTGATGCAGTCATGAGAGGAGGTAAACTCAGCATTTACCTACTCCACCATCTTGACTGGAACCCTGAGGAATTTCTTAAAATAGGTAATAATGACATTTGCCTCATCGATTGACTCTTCCACTCACAATTTCTGTGTCGCGTGTGAGGCCGCTTGAAAACATTTTACTCAGTTCTCTCAAAACTGAAGTCAATGCTCTCAAAGACTGTCACTGCTTTACCAATTAAGTTTATATAATACCGGTATTCTAAATTCTTTGCTGCTTTACCTTGCATTGGTATGTATGGAATTACCGTATTTTCTGGCATATAAGACGACCGGGCGTATAAGACGACCCCCCACTTCCGAGGCTGTAGTCTTATACAGCGAATATAGGCCTAAACCTATGTTTTAACTGTAAAATTAGGGGGTCGTCTACGCCCGGTCGTCTTATACGCTGGAAAATATGGTAGCTTCTTTACTTAAACCTCATAGACCAACCAATGTTAGTTTCAAACTTTTCATCTTTAACTTCTTTATCTCTCAGTTTTCACAACATTGAAGAGAAGTAAAAATTAGGCTTTAGTTTAAGGGAATATTTTGGCTGGCTTGATTAGGTTTTGGCTTAAGGGAATGTTGTGGCTGGTTTGATCTTCTATCCAAATTATTGAAACTTTCTCTATATCAATAGTGAAGCTGTTTTATTATCTTATTATTCATGTGTTAACAGAAGTAGCACTTTAATTTACTTCAAAAACTTTTCCTTTGTATTTACAACTTGGGTAAATGTTTTTGGTCTATCTTGACTTCTGGCACACCTTCCTCATTAAGCTGAATCATTTCTAGTTTTTGATTTAAAGTGAGAGATGTGCAAGTCTTTCTTTCACTTGAACACTTAGAGTTCATTGTAGGGTGATTAGTTGGCCTAATTTCAATATTGTTCTGTCTCAGGGAATAGGGCATCTAAGGAGAAGAAAAGAGATGGGAATACTTGGGAACAGTCAAAACACATACAATATTTATGGGTTAAATTTGCTATGCTATATAGGCAGTGTTCATCATTCCCCAAAACAATGATAATTGTGACATCAAAGATAACCATAACAAATTTAATAACGATAAAAAAATTAAAATATAGCTTGACTTACTGAAGTGTTACATTTAGACTCAAAGTGAACAAATGATATTGGGAAAAGGAGCTGATTGACTTGGTCCAATGCACAGTTGCCACAAATCTTTAACTTGGAAAAAACACATATTCTGCGAAGTGAACTAAAAAATAACACAATAAAACAAGTTATGACTATATTTAAAAGCACTGAAATGTTTTACGTATAGAAAACTCTTTATAGCTAATAACGTTTCCTATTATGGTTCAACCACAGGCACCATAAATTCAATATGGAGAACTTTTGTTTTCTTGAATTTTTATAAAACATATTTCTTAATTACATCTATGAAAATAAGTTATTCAATTAACCTACCATAATGAAAGAATATTTACTGTCCATATGCTAAATAAAAACCAATATATTAGAACCTTTTACAGATATAACTGCATTGTCTCCTGAGTCTTTAAAGTGGATATTATCATCATCTCTGTTTTATAGTTGGAAAAAGCTGAAACTTATCAGAGTTGAGATAAACTCCTCAAGATAGATGGTAAATAATAGAAGAGTAAGGGTTTTAGGCACAGATGAGACATGCAAAGCACTTTTAAAAGATACTGTTTAACATCAGTGATTAAGAGCTTGTCTCTGAATCAGGTTATCTTTTCAAATTACTAAGTGAAGACAGAAAATTTATTTAATGTCTTTGAACCTGATTTTTCTCATCTGTAAATAGAGATAATAATATCTACCTCATGGAGTTTTTGTAATGATTAGTTATGCATCTAAAATTAATTATACTTATAAAATATTTAGTGCACCTGATCCATAGTAAGTGCACAATTAACACGATTGTCTAATGTATATTGTATAGCTTGTATTATAATATATACGGGGTATATGTACCCTAACCTATTTTTTCCCTTTTTCAATTTGCCAAGATTTCTTTTTTCTTAGGGATGTATGACTCTCATCAGGTCTACAAAAGTATTGTGATGAATGTGCTTTTGCCCATAATTGTCTACTATGTAATCAAAACATCTCTAAAATGGAGTCCAAGTTGTAGGTGACCTTTGATGAGGAACTGGCAGGCAAAATTGTTTTATTGTTGTTGAATAGTTGATATCTCATTCCTCTTCTTCCTCAACTACTAATTGACATTTTTCATATTTATAGAAAATAAACACAATAGCAGGTAACATCATCATCATCAATATCATCTCTATAACAACCATTACTAAATAGTTTACTCTACACCAGGCATAGTGCTACATGTTCAATATATCTTATCCTATCCCTCACAAAACATTCCATAAAGCACCTTATTGTAGCCAAACAAGGTGTTGAGAAAACTGAAGCTAAGAGAACAAACTTATCCTATACATTTATGATTAGTGATGTCATAGCAACAATATTCCACTGTATATATTTTTGCTTTCAAATGCTAAAAGAAGTCTACATGAACTAGTATATCTGTCTTTCCAATAGTTGTATTTCTTAAAAGCAAAAACTGTGTTCTTTATACTTTGTGAATATTCACAGTAGTGTGGAGTATTTAATTACTCCAGGTGGCAATGACATGTTTGAGCTACCTATTATCCAGTGGTTTATTGTCCACGTTGTCCATAGTTGCTGGGATTGGTGGGATGGTCCCAGTTCTCCCACTACTTCAGAACAGCTGCAGTAAAGGCAAACATTTTAAATATTCACTCAATGTTAATTGAACAAATGAGTAAGTGGATTGTATTTTATTAAGTTCCAGCTGCACTCATGTAGCTGCAGGCTCCATATATAAATGACACTTTTAAATAATTGGTGCAATTAAGAATGAAATAGCCACTGCTAGAGACATATTTTTTTTATATACCTCAAGACAGAAGGGAAAAACACAATTCTAGTGCCATTAGATTTTTTTAAAATATCAGATCCTATAATACTCAGATGTTTTTGAAGATCTGATAAGAAGAATAGGAAACAACCATGAATTTACCTCTACTTATTAGAATACACTTAAATTTTGGAATATAACACTACAGTAACAGAAAAATTCCAATGGTTTTAACTAATATGGTGGTTGGGGAGGCCTCAGTGAGGGCCCAGGCACTCCAAATATTTTTATTTTACATTTTATTTTTCCAAGCCCAAATATATTCTTTTGGGGGAAGAATGGACCCATTATAGACTTTGTAAAAACTACTGACTGTGAAGAAAACTTAGTCTTCCTTTTTAGCTTTCAAAAAAACAAAACAAAAATGTTTTAATGTATTGAATTAAAATTCTAAGTAGCCATATCCTAATCACAAATACCAACATGGTATTTCTTCCTCTCTAGGTTCTTGAGAGAGCCAGATAAAAGAGTCTATGTGGAATCGCTTTGGGAATAGTAAAAGTAGTCTTCACTTACAAAAAATCTGATGAGGGAGTATTGAAATTTTGCATAAGAAAGCACCATCATCCAGGCTTCCTTTTTAGTCACAGAAATCTGTTTTTCAAATAATATCTAGTGTAACCTCATATAAATGATAGATTGAATGCAAAACTGCTTGAATTTAAGCTTAAAGACATTCACCTTGGGCTTTCCATCCTCTATTTCTTCAGAAGCAAGAGGAGGCACAGAACATAAGAAACCCCAGGTACAGGCCATGGTCTGCAACCTGGGAGCTATCTGCTTTTATTTATAGTTTAATTTGCCTGAGTTTTAAAACAATTTAAATTGAAACAACCTTATGTAAGTCAAATAATTCTTAGCTCTACCTGCCTACACTACCTTTAATTGTCAAGCTCAAGGATGATGCTAAGATTTATTAACATATTTAAATGTGGGCCTTTTTATAGACCATTTGTGATTTCTGATTTCGTTTAACACAAATTACCTTTAGAGTGGCTACTTTCTATTTTTTTTTTTTTTGAAAAAAGATTCAAAAGAAGGATGGAGATGAGGCTTTCTGGAAATCCAGATCTACTTGGCAAGAAATGGTAATAAAGCAGAAGGAAGTGCAGGGAGTATACCTGAAGGACTTGCTCACTAAGATTGTTCAATGAGTAGTGTGTCTTTAGGACCTGATTAAAAGAAATCAGAAACTGTCATAGGCTCCGAGTACAATGTAATCCAGCCAGTTTCCAGAAAAGATTCTACCCCTTATTAATAGCACAATTTACATCTAAATTTTGTTTATATTATTATTATTATTAATTTTATCAATCATCATCTGCTCTGAAATTTAAGACATTAGATGTTGGAGTAACATCTAAATCTTTGTACTGATTTTTCTCATTGCTTTCCACCCAAGGCTTTGTGGAGAATTGGTGGCTAGGTAATGTTTGTTGAGTACCTACCATTTAGTTGACAGTATGACCCATCCTTGGCACAGATTATTTATTTGATCTTCATACTACTATTGTTATATCCAATTGACTGAGGTTCCTGAACTAAAATCACAGGATTAGTATATATCAAGACAAAGGTTTAAATTCTCTTTCTTTGGCTCCAGAGGTCATGCTTTTCTTGCAACTCAATTTTATGTATCTTCCTAGCCCTTAGCACAAAAAATCTCCAAATTAATTTCAGTTCTTTGCAATTTTTGAATGCCACTGATTTTCCTAATTGATTTTTTTTTTCTCTATTCACATCAGTCACTTTTTTCTTATTATTTGTATGGGCATTTTCTTTTGCTATGCCTAATCAACATCTAAACCTCTTTCAATATTTGAGGCTTCCACATTTTGGGGGGTTGATCTGACATGGGAAAAACTATCTCCCTCTAAAGAGAGAGATGCCAGAATTTATTTACCTAGACTCTCCTAACATTATGCACAGACAGTATCTTTGGCTTTGGCACTCAGACGTGTGCATGCTGGTCTTTATCTCCTTATCAGGAACTAAATGTTGGAAAAACAAGGGCCTAGGTGGTTGCTTTTTTGGTGGAGGTAGTGAAGGCAGAAGAATTTTCCACATTGAACCAGATTTGAGATGTGTGTGCCAACTTCCCTCCTGTCTGCTTGGCTAACCCTAGTTTTCCAGCTCTTCCATGGATCTAAGCTGCTCCATATATTTATAATAAACCTATTTTAGGCTTGACATGCCATGAGTCAACTTCTGTTTCTTAACATTTCTGAGTTGAACAGATATAGTATTTTCATAGCCATTGTAGTCACTCAGTGATAGTCATTTACTGCAATACACCCCAAAATATACTTTACACTACATATGCAGAAGCACATACATTCACACATCTACATAGCACACTGGAAGTCATCAGACAGCTAAATGAGCACCTAAGCTTCACTGCCCAGACCTCAACATTAGATGCCTACCAAAAGTGCTATACAAGAATTATATCAACTCAATATGTAAAAGATTATTATGGCTCCATCTTCATTCTATATGAAGTCTGCTAATTAACCAGTCCTATTTCTGTACCTACAATCACAACCACCTAATTTTCATAACCTAAAGAGTCATATGCCTGAAAAAGTCTCTACTCATATCCTCCTTCCCATACATTCTTTCCCCCCGCCTTTGCACATGACCTTTATCATAACCTTTTGATTCCCCTTTACAAAATCTTACTCTCAGCTCACTTCCTCTAGGACACCCCCACTGATTCAATTTCCCTAAACCCTAACTTCTCCTTTATTTGTTTATTCATGTTAGTGTTCAAATGGACACTGTTCTCTACATATTAATTCTAACTTTGAAAAAAATGTATGTATGAGATCAATTCTTGTAAAGTAATGGAATTGATTATATTACAATTAAATTTTTTGTTTTTCCCTGAGCAAGTATTATACATCCCCATCTTGTAGAACTTGGGAGTGGCCATTTGACTTACTTTGGCAATGGAATGGGAGTTCTGGTGACATGTCATTTCCAGGCAGGAATTTTAAGAACCAGCCTCTGCGTTACTACAAGCTTCTTTCCTGTAGTACAAGTCCTGCCATGTTCCATAATAAGGGCTGCTACATCAGATTGGATATTGGAAGACAACTTGTAGCTCTCTATATAGAGCTATGTCTATAATGTATCTTCTGAACAAAAAAATTATCTTTTCTTGTTTTAAGCTTCTGATAGTTTAGCTTTGTTTACTACCTAACTACCTACCGGTATCAAGATTCAAGTGATAGGAGACGCTGGGATGGCTCAGTGGGTTAGGCACTCACTTTGCAGCCCCAGGGACCAGGGATCGAATACTGACCCCGGCCCATGTGGACACATATGCTGAACTGAGGTATACTTCCCATGCGGGAGGCTCCTACTTCAGTTCTCACCCCCTGGTTCAACCACTGGTTCAAGTGGGCATGCTTCCCAGCCTGGAGGCCCCCAGCCCAGTTCCCGTCCTGTGCGGCCCCCACCCACCTGTGTGGAAGGAAACCATGTCGAAAGCTGATGATGTACAACTATGGAGACTGCTCTGTGCCCTCCCCCTTCTCTCTGTCAAAAACAATGAATAAATCTTTTAAAAAAATGATTCAAGTGATAAACAGCAAATTGCTACATTCCTCAAGAAAGACAAAACCATTTTTGTTGAGAAAATGAAACCATTTCAAAATTATTCCTTATATAACATGAAAATGAAGATCTTAAAAATTTAAGAAAAAACAGCAACTAGCAAAGTATGGAGAGGGAGAAAAAGTAAATTTTACAGGGAAATTATGAAAAAGAAAAAAATATACCACCAGAAAATAGTCATTAATTATTACTACGAGATCCATGTTAATGATATATATACAGTACAAGGAGTAAAAATTTTAATACACTTTTACATTGTTTTTAAATGAAAAGGAGTTGTAAACAAATCAATTTGTTTTAAAGAAATAGGCAGTGGCTATTTCCCTTGCTGCTGTTCAAACAAATCGTATTTCCAACATTTATTTAGAGATAACTTATTTCTCTGTCACAACTGGCTCTGATTTAACATGTATTGAGATTTTTTAAAAGTCTTTGTCAGAAAGCTAATAGTATTGTTATTAGTTTTTCATTTATCTTTTCCTTTTTGGAGAGAAAAAACTATGAACTTGACAGGAAACACAACCATGCAACAAAGTAGGTCCAAAAATGATAAAATTGATAGTTCTCTGATCTCTAAATAACTATGTATCAACTTCTAACGCTTTCTACCAAAGCAGAAAATAGGAGGAAAAAAAAACAACCAAAAAAACACTACAAGTTGGGGAGTGTGAGATTCTAACATGAATTTTAAAGGAAGGAAAAACTAAGAATTTGATGTGTGTGTGTGTGTGTGTGTGTGTGTTTGGTTAAATTTATTACTAAGTATTTTTGTTGATTCTGTTAAAATTGCAATTGCTTTCTTTATTTTATTTAAAAAAATATATTGTTAAATTTATTAGGGTTACATTGGTTTTTTAAAATTACATAGGTTCTGTTTTTCAGTTTAAGAATGAAGCCCTGTTCAAATAGCTATTTCTTTCAGCATTGTTTATATAAAGAAAACTGCAGCCTAGACATAAGGGAATCATGATTTCCTTCAGTAGTAAACATTTGTTTTCATTTTATTTTTGATTAATGTAGCTTAATTCCAAAATTTATAGAAAGAGAATAAAAAAACTAAAGGAAATATTTTTAAAAAGGACTCTACTATCCATAGACAATTTCTGAAAATATGTTGGTTTCTATTCCTCAAATATTTTATCTTTATTCTCCTTTCTATTTCATTGATTTTTTAAAAAGGCTATATATGGCCTTTTATAAACACCATTTTTTAAATAAAATAATGCACAATATTTTATATATGATAATATGATTTATAGTCTCAATATATACAGCTGCATAATTCTTTATATATTTGAAGCATTATGTATAGTTTGACTTGCTCCAGAATTTTGGAAATGAATGCTTAATTTTAAATTTCAAAAAGCCAGATTAATTCATCTTCTATGATTCAAAGTATTAATAGTGGTTTAAGCTTATTTTGAGAACAATTCAATCAATCATGTCTTTCCTTTTCACCTGGTGTTAGGAACACAAAGGTAAACTGAGCAAACATGTTGTTTCAACCATTTATTCGCTGATTCTTTCATTCAAGACATGTTTATTGAGTGCCCCTTGTTTGTTGTGTACTATTCTAGGTGTTAGAAATAATAAATTTCATTATTTGTTTGAAATAAATAAAACACCAATAAAAAGTCTTGTTTTCATGTGGCTATCAATAGCCAATATTTTAAATGGTGATGTCTGAGAGCGAAGGCAAGAAGGAAGGCTACACCTATTTGAGAGAAGAGTGTTATAGGAAATTTGAAGAAGCAATGCAAAGGCCCTGAGGTAGAAGCTTACTTAGAATGGAAGCCAGTAAAGTTAAAGAGCAGTGAGTGACAAGAGTGGGAGCAGATGAGATCTAAGAGGTTAGACTGTACAGGGCCTCTTAGAACTCTGACTTTTTTTTTTTTTCTGATTAAGAAAGAGTTACCTGAAGAATTTTGAGTCAAAGAATGCCTTGATTTGGCTTATACTGAAAAGAATCTCTTTGAGTACAGTACTAAGAATAAACTAAATAAAGACAAGGGCAGAAGAAGAAACACTAGTTGGAAGATTATTTCTATAATCCACATTAGACATTATGTTGTTTAGACCTGAGAGAAAAGAGGAGAGCTGATAGGACATGATGATGAATCACTTGTGCATAAAGAATAAAGTATATAATGCAAACATCGTCTCAAGATTTCTGGCCTGAGCATCTTGAAGGTGATACTGCCAGTCACTGCTCTCAAAAAGATGACAATAAGAGAAGAATGATTCAGGATAAATATTGGGGGTTTACATTAGGACTATCTCCACTTTGAAGTAAAGTGCGAGCTAGAAATATAGTTTTTATATTCATCAGACTACAGATCAAATTTAATAATAGGAGATAGAATGAGATTCTCAAAAAAAGTGAATGCAGTTAGAGATCATTACACCTTCAATTCTCCATCTTTGGAAGCTGTAAAGATGAGCTATAACCAGACATAATTTAAAATGATGGCTAGTGAGAGAAACAGAAAGCAAGAGATTGTGGTGTCCTGAAAGCCAAATGAAGACAATTTTCTGAACAGAAATAAATGATAAAATACGTTAATTTTGCTGATAAATTAATAAGTATGACTACTGTGAATAAACAAAACTGTGTAATAAGGTGAAGACATTAATTAAACAAACACAAATTGAGCACCTGCTGAATATCAGGCTCTCTGTGATTACTGTGGAAAACTCAGGCATGTATAATATCTGATTTTGCTTTCAAAAATGTCAAAATTGAGAGCCAGAAATAGACATGTTAAACAAACAAACAAACAAACAAACAAGATGTATAGGAAAAAATATGACAGAGACCAGTTTAAAGTGAGAAACAAATAAAGTTGTTCCTCAACCTAGGAAAGGATGCATAATTTAAAATAGATTGATTCAAGAAGGCTATATTAAAGTATTGAATTATGGCTTATATGAGTAGAATTTATGATGGTGGAAATATAAAAAATATGAGTTCAATCATAAAAATCAATGTAAGCAAAGTCAGAGACCTTTAAAGCAAGCAACGTATTCACAGAACCCTGCAAAGGAGTTACATTAAAGAATTCCCCCTTTGGGGAAGCCGGGATGGCTCAGTGGGTCAAATCCCGGCCCCGGCCCATGCAGACCCACATGCCAAACTGGGGAGTTCACCCAGTTCAGTTCTCTCTTTGTCTCTGTATCTCTCTCTCTCTCTCTCTGTCTCTCTGTCAATAACAATAAAATAAATAAATAAATAAATAAATCTTGAAAAAACAAAAACAATCTATTCTTAAAAAAAAAGGGGAAGCCGGGATAGCTCAGTGGGTTAAGCACTCACTTTGCAGCGCTGGGGACAAGGGATCGAATCCCGGCCCCGGCCCGTGCGGAACCATATGCTGAACTGGGAGCTCCCTCAGTTTAGTTCTCTCTCTGTCTCTGTCTCTGTCTCTGTCTCTCTCCCTGTCAAAAATAAATAAATAAATAAAAATATATTTAAAAAAAAAAAAAAAACTTAGAAAAAAAAAAAGAATTCCCCTTTTATTCTTGATTTTCTCTTGAACTACGGTATTTAATTTTGTTACAGTCACCTTTGAGTTAATGGTAATCAGGCATGAGGTGAGCAAAGAAGAAATTTATATAATAACATTCATTCTGGAAGTTAGCAATTGCTTTATCAGAGTCAATGAATATGGTGTGATTGTAATAAGACTCAGGAAACAGAACTCAACCACCACAAGAATGAGGTCTTTCATAATAGTGTCTCTGGGACGTATGACAATAATTTTTTCAATTTTCTCAAATATTCTTAAGCTATGGTATGACATCTTCTGATTTCAAAACCTTTATCACCTAAAGCAATATTAAAATCAACCATAGCTGAAACACAAAGACATCTACCTAAATAAGATTTCCCATGAAGCTTCACTAAAGAAATTATCTTCTTCAGAGGTTGGCTTTGCTAGATAACTCAAAGATCGCTGTCTCCATTTATCATTCTGTTTCTTTCTGGTTTCTCCATGCCTCTGTTATTATAAAGAGATTATACTTAAACTTCTCCCAATGGAGAAGATACTACATGTGGGTTGTACCACCTGAGGGAAAGCCCTCCTGTTGAGTAGCTACACCCTGCAAATCATGTATTTGGCCATTGGATGTCATTATTCTGTGTACCCTGTTTAGTAAGTTCTATGGCACGGAACATAATAATTTAAAGGCAGCAAACTGTTTATTCCTTTGATGGCATAATGGCATACCTCAGTTAAATGGTATAGAAATAGAAAACATTATTTTTATTAGGCAGTATTTTAAGGTATCTAGTAATAACTTTATTTTTCTAAAAGAAGAAGGCTACATACCTTGACAGAGAAAATGTGAATTTTACCGACTCATATTTGAGATTAAGCCATTTACTAATCAAATACTTAAACAATATGGCCAGATCTTTGTTTTATTTCTGTTGATTAACTTGATCTGAGACATATGATTTTCTTTCCTGCTACTTTCAGGAATGTGATCCTTAATGTTGAATATTTTAGCAAATAAAAGTACATCCAAAATGGTTGGTTTCTATTAGTTTTAAACTTGCATAAAGGTGTACTAGAAAAGAAAGAAAAATGTAAGCATCTAGAATAAATGGACATTATAGTTCAGGTAAAAATTTTAATCAACTCGTGGAGGTTTTGTTGAGCTATTAGAGAACATTAATGTGTTTTTTGTTTGTTTGTTTTTTAAGCTATAGCTTTATATTATTTTGGAATCATGCAAAACAATGTATTGACATAGTATCAATATGTAATAATTCAAACATTGAAGTATTTAAACTAAAAATTAAAACTTTTCTTTTAATCAGATACAATCACTATTCTCCTCCCACTCACACACTGTACATCTTTCTTTTTATTTTATAGAGGAGCCCACTGTTAAAAGTTTGTATATGCCCCTTAGGATCTTTTCACATTATAATTTAATTTTAATATTTTTATGATTACATTTGTTGGGATGTCATTGTTTAGTAAAATTATATAGGTTTCAAGTATACATTTCTATTATATGTCAAATATATATTGCATTGTGTGTTTACCAGTTAAGAGTCAATTCTCCTTCCATCATCATATATTGAAAATACTAGCTGGTAATAGAGTTACAGTCTATCTGTTGGTAGAGTGTTGCAAATTGGAGAGCAGAGAAGACCCTGGCACTAGGAATGTCTTGAAAAATCAAGCTGAGCAGAGGGCTAGAGCTCTTCGAGACATCTAGCAAAGAGCTATCCTCACTGCTGGTTTTTATTGCTTTACATTGATAGGATAACAATCATCACATGAAGAATAGGGAAGAGATTAAAAGACATTGTAGGTTAAGTACAGGGTGGGTTATTTATTAGCATACGCAGACCCTTCCCATACATATCCTTAACCCCAGGCCTAGTAATCAATCAACTGGTCTGGCCAGAATTGGAAGCTGCATGTGCATATTCTTTTCTATATCTAATCACGAAGGGAGGTGAAGGGGAGGCTGAGGCCTTGCCCCCGGACCCCCAGAAAACTTTCCGCAACAGTAGAGAGTGAACAAGAAAACAATATTAAGTTTATCTTCACTTAAGGTCCTGATTACCTAGGGTTGGAAGTAAGATTGAAAGTGCTATTAGACTTTGTAAAGAAATACCCAAGTCATCCCTTCAAGTCTCTCAAGGTTTTTATAGGTGCCAGACACATATAAGTACCAAAGATTCAAGTTAATATTGACCTTTTGTTGGCCAGGAAGAGTTTACTTTGTCTTTATTAGAGAGTGATAGCACATTCTTGGAGTAATACATTTTGATTTCTTTCCCTCACTGCCATTGCTATTAGATTTATTTTTAATTGTTATTACCTTTTGTTGAGCTAACAGACTTTAATGAAGATGAAATGTCTCTGATTCGTATTTTTTTTAGTAAATAAACTATTAGCTGACGCACAAAGGGTCAACGGGACAGAAGGTACACAATCTTGCTCTGCCTTGAGCAGTATTTATTGCAAGAGATTAACAATATAACAAGTGTTATTTCTGGTTGGAAAACAATAATATATAAGAAAAAAATATACCGGTACATTTCCTGAGTTTGAATATTCTTAAAGTCAAGAAAAATAACATTTTAAAGCTATTTTTCCCATATAGCCTTGGGGAATAGAATAGATATATTAATTTTACATTTAAAATGTTTAGATTTGTTCTGTCATCAATGGTTATTTGTGGATATCTTGCACAAAGAGAAAATAATAAAGACACAGGGGGAAAAAGGTTGAGAGGAAAGATGAAAACTATTGGGTTTATTTCTTATAGAAAGAAGCTATTTGGAGGACCAAGTGATAATGTTCTTTATACAAGTGGAGACTTCTCAGACAGAGAGAGGGCAGTGCTTATTGGGAGTGTGGTTTCCTCCAGCACAATCCCTGCTCTCCAGGAGGGCACTTAAAGTAAGAGAGTACTTATTTTATAATTAACTACGGGCAAGGGATCCACTTTGAAATCTTGCTTGAAGACCTGCTATGAAAATTCTCAGCTGTCAGCACTGATAACAGAAGAAAAAACATACTTTCACCTCAATATGATAACTACTGGTTATAATAGTTGACCATGATTTTAAAATTTATTTGAGTAAGAGAAAGTTGTTACTGACAAAGTTATACAAAGATTTGAAAAATTGCATGATTACATAAGTCTAGGATGGTTTGGTAATGAGAATAAATTTTTTTATCAGAGTCCTACCATGCCAATAACTCAATACTAATATTATCCTAAACAACTGAAAATGGAGAATTAAGAGTCAATAATGGGAGGAAATGGGTAGAATGTGCTGAGTACTATTATCTATGAACAGCCTTCTGAGTTTCCGTTTCATTGCAATGCATTTTAACAACATTCACTCTGGCATGCTTTGCCAACTGACTAGATCCCCACCACATCACTTAATGGACTTCCTGGCACCATATATCTGAACTGCCAGAGAGAAGCTTTTCTCGGAGTTTATTGGAAGGATCACCCAGGCTGATTTACTGGCCTTTCTCCTGATAGAGGAATGAAGATATATGCCAAGAATTGTATGGTGCATATGGTCACTGCCATTTAATAGATGAGAAAACTGAGATGTATAGTGGACTATGGATTCACTATACAAAATTTTCAGATGGGTCAAAATGCTCAGTGTTTGTTACTAGTCATAGAAAGATGTTGTAAAGAATTGCAACACATTTTCCATTCCCTCATTAAGTAACCAAAGAACTTGCCCCAGACCAGTTTACCAGTTATCACTGTTCCACCATTACAGCAATATTTAGTATGTTCATAATAGCCATTTAGGCCTTAGCCTATCTAGTCCACAAGGTAGGATTGGATAGTTAGAGATGAATCCCTCTCCTTTGCCCAAGCAGATGCTTTAAATTTGAAGTAGATTTAACATGAAAAACAAAATTGTGTGTACCATGGGGATGAGTCCACAAGCTTTAATATTGAGGTTTCTTTTCAGACCAACTTCTTTTTTGTTGAACGTTTTAATGAGACATTAACAAACATTCTCTAAAAATAATATGTTATCTACAATCAACTGTTTCCATTGAAAAATATCACAAAGTTTTACAATTTTGACCTGATAGAACAGATGGCAAGCCAAATGTCAACAACAATTTTTTTTTTTTTTAACCACAGAAAAGGAGCAGAAAAAGAAATAAATAAAAGGTGCTTGTTCTTTGTTATAGGTTTTAATTATATTTCAAGAGTAAATTTTTTGATGTTGAAAAGACGATACCGTTAGACCTCTGGAACTCAAAATGAGACATAAGCACTACTTAACAGGATTGACAGGTCTAATTTAACTAATTAGTCATTTCTGCAGCTATCTACTTTTCCTTTCATCTATTCAGTTTTAACTTTAAAACATTTTCCCCAGAGATTCTCAATGATGTTATGCATCCTGATGTTTGATAACCACTGTGACCTGACCTTCTAGATCAATAGTTTTCAATTTGAGTGTCTCAAAGTCCTAAAGTTTAATGAAAGATTCTCAGTGTTATATCAGAAGACAAAAAGGGAGACCAAGAAGGAGGAGAGGTTCTAGATTATTTAGCTTCAATGAAAACAATCAATTTCTATTTGTTTTATAAATTTTGCTGAGGTTCAAATTTGAAAAAACACAAATGAAATAAATCTATCCTTTTAACTTTCTGTTGTTGTTAATTTCCTTTTATAACCCCACATGGAACAGATGTAATATATAATCTCTTTCATTTGATGAGAAAGAAATATGGAGCATTTAGTTTTTTCCCACTTGGGGAAAAAGAGGAAGGAATAATGATATTCTCCTATAGCTGGTGTGTAAGAATCAGAATGGAGACTCTCTTTGGCAGAGAGAGTCCAAATCTGAAGAGTAAATTAAGCCTGATTTCAGCAAACTTATCCTAGTATTTGTCCACAAATGTTCATACTACATTCTGCTTAAAAAGAACCAGGATACAGCCACTATGGAAGGCTGTATGGAGATTCCTCAAAAAATTACGAATGGAATTACCATATGACCCAGCCATCCCTCTACTGGGCATCTACCCAAAAAACTTGAAAACCTTGATCTTTAAAGATGTTTGTACCCGCATGTTCATCGCAGCACTGTTCACAGTGGCCAGAACATGGAAACAACCAAAATGCCCTT
>PVKE010032505.1:0-18443 GCA_004027555.1 Craseonycteris thonglongyai
ACACACACACACACACACACACACACACACACACACACACACACACACACACACACACCTCACTGGAACCTGCATTTTACCTACTACCATTTTCAAAGAAGAAACAAGTTATAGACATTCTGAGGAAAACTTTAAGAAGTGTAGCTTAGTATCTACTTACAAATTCCCTCACTGCAAATAAAGTAACAGACATTAAAAAATATAGAACCTTATAATCTGTACATGAAAGCTATAAGTGAAACTCCAAGTCCTCTCCTCCAGATGAGAAGGGCTACATGGGAAAGCTAAGCTTCAATTGGAACCTTTATCAAACTATTACAAAATTCCAATGGGATAGTCCATTGGAACAGGCATTATACAAATACACTCCTTCAGCCAACGTTTTGGGTCAGAATAGCAAGACAATGGTTTGGAACTTCAGCATCAGCTAAGCTGAAATGGGGCTACACTGAAGTTGAAGGGCAATGAAAGGTCAATTTTTCTCAGTTTGTATATTTTTAGAGATGTAACTAGAGAAAAGAAACAAGTGCTCCAACATTGTATTTTGGAACAGAAGAAAAGAAATTACTGCATTGTAATTCCTTGAAAACTCTGGAATGCATTATATTAAATTCTCTTGTATGTTATGTGGTTCATGAACCAAACTTTTCATCCAAGTTTGGAGGACTGACAGGCTCCTCCAAATTCAATTAAAATGATGTAAAAAGGTCTACATTATGATATGCTCCATTTAGAGACATACATTTGGCAGAAAGAGTTTTCTCTTTTTATCTTAAAATAGAGTTCAGGAAATGCGGGTTTAATTTTCTTTTTGGTTTAATATTTTATGAGTACTTTCCAATGCATAGTCTCGAAAAGCATTAGATTCCTGACATGATGCTGTTCCAGATGATGAGGAAGATTTTATGTGTATGAATTCTACATGTTGGAATTTTGATGTTTTTTTCTTTTGTGACTAGAAAAAAATTGTAATGTATAAAAGCATATTCCAATTCCTTAAATAAGCACATGTATTATGAGGCCTAATACGAGTAACAATGTCCCCCAAAGTTTAGTGTTGTTGCAAGTATTATGCTTCATAATCACTGCAGAATTACCCTGTTCAAATAATGGACTTTTACTAACAGAAGGACAAAAATATTTTCAGACAGGACATAGGTGAGTCCTTACATATCCAAGCAAAGCATTCATCTTCTCAATGAAAGCATCCTTAAATTTCTCCAAGTCTTGTTTGTATTTCCACATCATCACAAACCCATTTTTGTACAAGATGCTAAAGCCTCAGAAAAATACACTTACAGAGCACATGTAGTTTTTCAGATCAAAGTAATAATTAACACAAATTTACTTTCTTGGTTTTGGTTATTTCAAGATGCTGTTACTTTCTTCAAAAATCAATATTTATATTGTACTAGGTTTTTTAAAAATCAAGGAAGTACAGGTGTTCATAAATATGTGATAACTGAAATACCACAGATACCCAAATGTCATATATGCTTATGATTTTTAAAAATTCTAACATAACTGGCATGTTTTAGAACAAATGTGCTATGCTAGCATGTTATTTGTTTAAATGCTTGTAACCACATTTTGTGAAATGACTGTAAATAAATGCTCATAAGCATACTTTGTTGAATAGCTGTAAATGTGTTTTGGTGTACTGGATGCTGTTTCTATGCTTATATTTCTGTAATTAGAACATATCACATCGTTAATTGTCAGGCCCTCCCAGTGACAGTATCAAGGACTAACCCACTGGCTTCATTAGACAAGCATGCAGGGCTTATAACTGAAGAGTTTCATTTTCATCACTGAAAGGGCTAGACTAGAGCTTGACAGAAGCGCCTCATAAATGTGGAGATGTTATATAAATAATTAATAACACCTTTGTGACAATATACAAGTAATGAGAAAAATTTGACTACTAGGTTTAGATGTCAGATCTGTGCATTGTGGACTACCAAACATCATGGTGGCATTTTAACAAACAATCATTAAAAGGAAGTATTAATTCAATCAAAGGAACATTTTGGAAAACAAAAACACCTATGCCCAATCACCCCAAACATTTTGTCCTCAATCAAAAAGGGCAGGGAGAGAAGAGAGATCATCTTGGTTTCTAAAATTTGACAGCCATATCAATTTCTGAGGAACCTGCTTTAGAGGCACAATTCACACAGGCATTGCCTTTGTTATTACTGTCTTGCGAGGTGTGTTTTTGGCTACTGCTGTGTACCACACTAGAAAACCAGCCACCATCTGTCTTCCCTTGTCTGTATCACTAAATCCTTGGGCTTAACTTCCTCTCCATGTTTAAACATGGATTTGCACCAGTCGTCATTGGATACTTTAAGTGAGGCATGCTGCCCAGGTGATGCTTTTGTTCCCCTAGTGACATTTGGAAGCGGGGATTCACTTCAGCATGTCAGCTTCCCTCAGCATATCAAGACATAGTCAAACCAAATCACAGATGTGGTCTATGAATCCAGGTGACACAAAATAAACTCTGAAGTCAACACAACCACCCACTCGCGCTGAAGAGAAATGATAGGGACTGTTTGTGAAAGGGGACAATGTGCTCTGTGTGGTGATACACTTTTGATCATGTGATTCATTTTTTGTTTGCTCAACAAAATGGTGTGTGTTTTTCCTGAGAGGAAGGACTTCAATATATATTTACTCAAAGCTCTTAATTGATACTTCCTTTCCGTTTAATTGGTGCCTTGTGAACTGAAATTAGCTGGTGAATATAGTATCTCACTATCAGAGCAAATTCTCTTGGCTGAGGCTGCAATAATTAGACCCACCATCGTCTGAAGGTGAACAGACATCTGGAGACTTGGCTTATTTCCTCCCTGGTGCATTCTCTCCAGATTTAGAAGGAGATTTTTTAATTTGACATATATAGCCATATTAATTACCATTTCCCGAGCTGGAGTTAATAATTTCATGGTAAAAGTGAAGTTCAAACAGTTTTGCCTGTAATCTCACTGAATAAAAAGCCTACATGAAGAGGAATTCGTTTGTGAAACCTGAGATGGTCAGAGCACTGTAGTTCACCACTGAGCTGGGTATCATTTACACAAGGAACAAAAGGTCACATGTCCTCTAAACTCCCACGTTTACTCCAGGCATTCCTCCTTCTAGTCTTGTTTGTGCAGTAACTAGACATGGGCACAATGCCAGTGAAATTAGTTTTCCCTGATGCCTAAGGAAAAGAAATGCCCCCCAAATGCCCAAAGCCATATTTTAGCTGCTGCCATTCCTCATCTTCCTCTCTGTCTCGCTCTCTGTCTCCTTCTCTCTTCCCTCCTGACCGGGACTGAAAATGATCCAGGTTCTTCAAATTCGCCCTCACCTTGACAACACTGAAATTACAAGCAGCAGTCAACTTTTACAAGATGCCCTTATTGTGTAACGTTTATAGGCTGCCAGAAAAACATGCTGAAACAAACCAGATAACAAAGGTGAGGAGAACACCTTCTCCTGCCACGGAGCTCGCAGTGAATACACTTTTTTATTTGTGTGACATTTGCTGGCAGAAAGGGGTTGGCTTAAGGCAGATTGGACTAACCTTCAATTTGTCATAGCGCTCACTCAAAGCTGCCACCTGATGGTCTCGGTGCCGCCCAACCAGTTTACACAAGGCACAGATTAACTGGTCATCGGTCACACAGTACATATTCACCTTCTCATCCTCGTGCTCCAGGCACATCAGGCCCCGGATGTGGGAGTCTGGAATTGGCTCAATCAGACGGTGGCCCGTAAAGGGCTTCTTGTTCGGGTGAGTGGCTTTCAGGCACTCGTCACAGTAGGACACTTCGCAAGTGACACAGGTCTTCACAGCGTCCTGGGCTGGGTCCTGGTCACAGAACTGACAGAGGACTTTCTCGGCAGAGGTCATGGCGTTGGCGTCGAATGCCCGCTCTCGGCGGGTCTCACTGGGGGAATTGGGTCCGCTCACAGATGCTTTCTGGAACCTGTCGATGATGTTCTGCAGGGTGACGTTGCGCTTGAGCCCGTCTAGACCTCGCTGACTGAGCGTGATGACATGCCGGCAAGTGGGACACTGGAAGGCGGTGATAGATTCCACGGACTCGTTGCTGGCACAATGTGACACCAGGATACGGTGAGCACAGTTGAAGCACAGGCTGTGTGCGCAGGGCAGCAGGAGGGGGTCTTCGAAGAGCTCCAGACAAATAGGGCAGGTCAGCTCCGACTCCAGTGTTTCCATCTTCAGGCCAAGCTCTCCTGAGTCATCAGCAAATTCCACGGAAGCTGATCAGCTACCTGGAAACAGAACACAAGAGCTGATTAGGTGCAGGGGGTCAGCCACGGGAGGCGGTCAGCTTTGGGTGCATCTCAGAATAATTCCCAATACAGCTCAGGGAAGGGTACATCTATGTGCATTCCAAATCATTCTCTTTCTACTCACTGGAGAAATAAGGAGAGGGAAAAACACCCTAAGCCGGCACATCAGCTAACATTTTCTCAAAGTTCCTGTCACCAAAAAGCAGCATTTTGGGGGGTGGGGGTGGGGGTGTGGGAGCAATTGTGTTCTTTAAAAGGCCTTTCTCAAACTTGGCAAGTTATTGAAACTAATTTTCATAATTTGTATCTAATCACAATCATCTTACTATGTCACAACCATTGTGTTACCCTCCATCGAAAATTAAAATGTAGAAACATTAATAAATGAACAACACAGTCTTTTATGACTTTGAATTTATGAACTTAAATCCTCAGGTGTATGTGTCTGAAGGACTTTTTACTCTACAAGACCATATGCCAGGCTTTGGAGAAGTGCAAAAGCACTTACTGTAGAAATGGGCATGGGATGTGTATAAAACCAAGTGTGTGACTTCAGTAGAAATCATGCTTCAATACAGGATGTCAGTTTGCAAAATATATTCCTGAGAAAAAGCACTGACTTGCACAAAGATGCTTGTGATAGAGGCAATGTTTTTGGTGTATGCTTAGTAATCTTCTGAATATTCTATTGTTTAATCTAGGCAATGGGGTGTGGGTGGGCAGGGAGACATGCAGAAAAATATCTAAGGGACTTTTTAGGGGCTACCATGAGCTTGAGTACCAGTGACTAATAATGATTTAGTCAATTAGAATGAGGATTTGAGGGGCTATAATATTCATTTGCTAAGTTACAATGGTAACAGTTTGCAAAGCAGTTTGAGGTGGTTGCATTACTCCTAAGAGCCTTGGTAAGGGCTGCTGTGGGACCCTGCACAGACCTTGTGGCCTAAACCTCCCATCAAGGGCTTGTCACTGTCAGCAACCTCACACTCACAGCCCTGCTGGCCTGGCATGACCTCTGCCAGCTTTGTCGCTCCCTTCCAGGCCACCATTGGGTATCCCAGCTGCACTCTCCCCTGGCTATTAAGTCTGGCTGCTTTTGTGAACTCCTGCCTGTCTTCCCTTCAAAAGGGGCAGGGGGGAGAACCCCACATAAGCTTGGGTTCATTAAGGGGGGAAGAGGCCTCCTGCTCATTAGCAGGCCTGGGAACCAAGCCTCTTTGAACCTTCTCCCTTTCAAGGCCATTAGCAGAGGTCTGTGGCCCACTGACAGGCTGGGGGAGAATAGAGCGACTCCTGGGGTGGACCCAAGGTTCAAATCACCCTCCCGGGGGGCTTTCACAGACAGATTGATGGGAAGGCTTCACATCCAGAGCTGTGTTTAGTGATTCCGACAATCAGCCTTTTTTGTATTCACACCTCCATTTATGTACAAAATTTGCAATTTCTGGAACACCCTGACCCTTTCTGAAATAGCATCCCTCAGAAATACCACATGGCGCTTGGTTAAATTAATGCTCATCTTGCTCCCCACCGAATGGGAACTGATCATTAAAAGTGTAGCGTATGTGCTGAGCTTGTTAAAAATTAAAGAGCTGCTGGCTCCATGGAAGCCTGGCATCTTAAAAAACCTCCAGCCGCCCGCTAAGATGAACACAGAATAAATGGGTAGCTGCAATTGGAAATATTAAAGCTTGCTTGTCTTTCCACAACCTGCAATAGAACCCAACCCCAGGACTGCTGTTGTGAGAAACTTATCATCCCCACTTGGTTCCAGCCAGCTCATCCTACAGGTGGCTTGGAAGAAATGGAAAGGTTTTGCCCACTAATCATTATTTTGGTTAATCATGGAAAAAATAGAACTATCTCCAAATCTAAATTCTTCTCCCTTCCCACCACAAACATGTAAATTAAAGTAAAAATGTGGCCTGTTTACTTTGCTTTGTTCTCATGTGAAATAAGGACACTTACTGGTGGATCTCAACAGAGGGGTGAACGGCAATGAGGTCTGGATAGCTATGTTGACAGCACTTCTAAGTAGGTGCCAGGATTCCATCCCAGAGTGCTACACTCAGAATTCCTAGATGCCATTCCATTGCCGACCCCACTGAAAATGCTGGCATTTTATTCAGCAGGCACTGACGGAATGCCAGGCATTAAAGCTGGCTCCAGAAGCCAGAATCTGGCATCCTCATCAGCCCCCATCCATAATCATGGGTCAAAACAACACCCTGTCTTACCTGGATTATCACAGTGCCTTTTTAAATGGTCTCCTGGTTTCTCTCACTTTTGCTCTTTCCTCCATAGTCTATCCTGCCCTCAGAAGCCAGCAATCTTGTTGAAACATGACAGGGCCTACCCTCACCTCTCCTGTACCCTCCAGGGGCTTCCCATCTCTCTCAGAGAGAAATTCACCAGAATAAAACCAGCCCCAGAACACAGACTCAGACAATGTCCTCATGTCTTCCCATGCAACGCCTTGTTCTGCTCTGGGCACATGGCCTCATGATCCCTGAAACATGCCAACCACATCCTTCATCCCCCTTGCAAGGTCTAGGAGTCCGCATGACTCTCTGCTCCAGTGTCACCATCCATGAGAACCCATATGAGAGCAGTTTCCCTGCTACCACCACAAGCACCCATGCACCCAGCCATTGCGGCGGTCCTTCCCCAGCTCACTTTGTTTTTCTCCATAACATTTATCACTGACATAGTCTATTAGTTTGTTCACGGCTCCATCTGTTTGCTCTTTGAAGAATGCACCACCAGTTCTGGAAACCGTGCCTTGCACATGGTAGGATTCACACATTCACTGACTGAGTGAATAAATGTACTGGAGTTGGAGTTAAAACCAGAAACAATAAAACATAACCATTGCCTTCAAGGATCTCTCAATATATTAGAACAGAGGTCAGAAGCCTTCTTCGACAAAGAGCAGGACAGTAAATATTTTTGGCATGACAGGACATCCAGTCTGTTGCAACTGTTCAACTCTACCACTGTAGTGTGCAAAAGGAGGCCTACACAATATGCAAATAACGGTGTGTCCAATGAACACCGTGTTTACAAAAACACATAACGAGCTGGATTTGGCCTGTGGATTTTATTCTGCTGACTCATGTATTAGAAGACAGACACATGTACAGCGATCCAAAGTATTAATGAAAACCACCCTCAGAGAGGCATGAATAAAATGCTGTGCAGGCAACAACGGCAACGATAGTACAGAAAGACTTCAACAAGAATGTACATGTTTCAAGTGCTAACAGGAAATGATATGCAATGGGATTTCACCCTGACATCAATAGAAATGATGGGAGTTGAACGCTTAGGGGCAATTCATGTAAGAAAGATTGAATAGCAGCTGCTCAGAATTGGATCTTTTTCTTTTGTTGCCATAGCACTTGGCATGGGGCTCTAAGTGTCTATGCTGTGAATGCTGGTTCAAGGCATGAAGCGATGACAAAATACCTAGATGGAAAGTGCCGTTGAGCCAAGTTTGGGAATCTTTTGCTTGTATACTGTCAAAAAGGAAGGGGCTTTTTGATTTGATATCTATAGTGGACCCCGTTTTTCTGCTTGTATCCAGATCTTGCCATGGAATTGATACCATTTTTAAAAATTATTCAACAATATGCTATTAGTAAGCATGTATGCTATTCCCCTACCGTAAGAACAAGCATGGTTTATTTTCTAGCTTTCTTTAAGATACCCCCCCTTTTTAAAAAAGATTTATTTTTATTGTTTTTTGACAGAGAGAGAGAGAGAGAGAAGGGGGAGGGCCCAGAGCAGTCTCCGCAGTTGACAGCATTAGTTCCCATATAGTTTCACTCCACAGGTGGGCACAGGGCTGCTCAGGGCAGGAACTGGGCCAGGAGCCTCCCGCAAAGGCCCCGGCAAGAACTGAACTGGGGGCACAGCCCAGCTCAGCATATGGGTCCACCTGGGACAGGCCCGGGATTCGATCCTCAGACTCCAGGGCTGCAAAGCAAGTGCTCAACCCGCTGAGCCATCCCAACTTCCCCTAAGATACCCTTTTTTGAGAAATGAAAATGCCATTCATTCTTTCACCAACTACTGAAGTCCCTCCAGGTGCTTGCTTGGTCCTGGCCAAGGAGTAGGAGTGCCCGGCCCCTGCCCCAGTGACCTTATGGTTGGTCCATCAGGGGAGGGAAGATGTGAACAAATTGTTATGCAACATAAAAGACACTCACCAGAAAGATTGCGTGAAGAGGATGGGGCAGTTTCCTAAAGGAGGCAATGTGCAAAATGGGCTTTAAAAGATGAAAAGGGGTTCACCAGGAACACAGAGGTGGGTGGGGGCAGATTTTGAATAAAATGTTATCTTTTCTGAACTCCTATAATTTAATTTCCAAGCTGAGAGAGAGAGTTAGTTTCTCAGCCGTCACTACAATGGAAGGAAATCACACTTGCATATCATTGTCAGGAAATCCTATAGCTCAACTTTTTTTTCTGAATGGGCCCATCGGTCCTCATTCAGAGGAGGATGTGGGTAATCATGGGAACCCCTTGCCTTGGACTGGGAATGGCAACAATTCACAGTGCATGCCTCTGCTTGTTCAAGATTTATAGTCCAGAGCAGAGCACAGAATAGTGAGTGAAAGGAAAGAGTTGGAGGGGTGACCAGATGATCCAGAATGATCTGCAGCTTGCCTATGTATTATTATAGCTGTGTGTCCCTGGGTGAGTGTCCACAGATATAAGAAGCGCATGCCTTTTGAGGTTAGGAGAAAGCAACAGAGAGGCAGAAAACTAGTGGTGGGGGCTGTAGGGATGATGGGACCTTGGCAACCGAGTCACACTTAAGGTGATCTGGCTAATCCAGTTGCTGTGGCAGATGGCCCCTTGCTCCCATAGCCAACGTCAGTGAGCAGGCTTTGAGGTTCAACATCCCAAGAGTGTGGAAATTTCACCCATATATTCAATAAGTGACTGAGAATTAGAACTCTCCAGACCAAGTGTATCAGTGAGTTCAATCACCTACTAGAATAGGGGGTATTAGATTGTCAGCCATGAGCTCTTTTACTCCAAATTTCTCTTAATTAAGGTATTCATATTTTAACCATAAGGTGTCCCAATTCCTCCATGCTTCCCCTTCATGTATTCTATGTCATGTCTGCACAGTCTATGAAAAATAATCATTTTTCTCATTTGGGGTATATGAAAAAGAACAAGCATTCTAGCCACCAAGGACTGTATTAATGCTTTCAGCCCCTCACTCTGTACAGTTCTGAAAGCCATCTCTATGAGTGAAATTAATGAGCCACAAGATCAAGGAATGAACTTAGAGAGCAGTACTAGGTAGCCTGTGATCAGCTGCTAATACCAGGTGGCTCTCAGCCACTGCCTGAATGATCCCCAGGCACTTCCTCTGTTTTTTCCCCAAAATGTCCTATGGAAACTGAACCTGATGTTAAATTTACCAAAACGTAACTAAGGTGACAAACACACTGTCAAAACTGTACAATGTCACACCAAGCCATATAAAAATGGTTTGGAAAAGGAAACTCATAAAAGTGTTGTGAAAAAACAGACAGCATGAGAAATGCTATGAATAAATTTTATTCTTTATGAGTCCTGAATTTCAGAAACATGGTCAAGTCAATTCTCTATCCCCTTTCTTCACAAGCATAATTAAGATTTAATTGACTTATTGCCATTTTATTTTGCTATGAGATTATCCCTATTTTTAAATCATAGGTGGAGTATTTTTTTAAGGGCCATGGAATGTTTTTTATCTTGGATCAGCAGACGTACAGGCTTGCAGAGGACTCCCAACTTCAGAACTGTGAAACACTGGAAATTAATCTCAGTTTGGGAGGCAGGGTTTGCAACAGGGACTACACTTAGATGGAACTTGCTCTCATGAGAGATAAACATAATCTCTCAAAACATTATCTAACAGAAACTCAAAAACTGGATGTTCCACCCCAGATGAATGCACCACAAAGAGAGTATTTTAAATACTACTGTCATACAATCATTCAATGTCTGCAGATGCAGTCATGGTTTAGTACTTAAGTCAGACTTATAAAATCCACAGAATAAACAACACTACCCAAGTGCTACTTTACTGATCAGATGTTGGCTGATTTAAGACACAGGTGAGCCAGTAAATGCACAATAAAACAAGGCCATGAAGCGAGGGAAAGGGGAGCGGAAGATCCAATTGAATTTAACAGCATTCTGAAAGACTGGAAATGGATTATCACAACATAGGCTATATTCCACCCCCAGAGTATGGCAGAGAGCAATAAAAATGCAAAGTGGTCCGTAAGGCAACAGGATAAATAACACATTGAGTAGAAACAGGTGAAAAAAAAGTGATCCCATAACATTGTATAGGTTATGCCTCTGAAACACCGCTGTGGTTAACCTCTGGCTGTCAGCACACTCAAACTGGTTCACTTAATCAGTGACAGACAGCTAAGAATTTCTGCCAACCAAGTTTTAGGACACCAGAGGAACTGATTGGAAAAAAAACAAAAGTGACAAGCAGATAAGCATTGAGGCGCTAGCTGCAAGTTTTAAGATAACTTCAACGAATTAGTACAATATTTTAATGTCATTTCATCTTCATTCTAAAGAGTGTTAAAGTGAAAATGTTTTACCTGATACCTAAAGTGAGAACCAAGGAAGGCTCTTAATTTCACCCAACATCTACCTGGTGGAATTCATGCAAATTGAATAAAACTGGTCACAAACCTTTTCTGTACTTCCACATCTGTCTATCACACGCTCATTTTTTAGTAATTGGATCTCCAGGACATTCTTTAAAATAATCACATACCCTTCTTGACCATACAACCTTATTAATAATGAATGAACATTTCTGAAAAGAATCACTTGAAAGCCTGGCAGATGTCTTTAGGGATACGAAGTCTTTAATGATAAAAATGAAGGAGAAATGGGAGCTAGGTCACACTGACTGGTTATTTTAATTGAAACCTAGACTCCCCAAATTACTTAACAGTATGCTTAAATACACCTTCTGGAGTTCATTTAATACAAGCACACAAACAAAAAGACCCAAATGACAATACAGAAAAGCAATCCTGATCTCTCCAGGAACAATGGACCGATTCTGCTATCTTAATAGTGAACAAACCCCCTCAACCATCTCAGAAATGCATTTTTTTCTACTGAAAGACTGATAAACAGGTTTAAAACAGGAAACAGCACATTTGTCCTTAATCATTCTTTTAGCATCTCTCCAGATTCTTACAAACATATCCCCTTGAATACCCACCAACGGACTGCACCCTAGTTCTCTTTGAAGAAACATCGCTGTAGGCAGAGGATGGGAACCCACGAAATGACAGACAGACCACCGAGACCAGATGGTGGGTGGCAGGCAGTGCTGAGCAGTCCTGTGTGTCTGTGAGAGCGTCAACAGTGAAACACAACAGGAAAATCGACGTGACAATTCCAGGAAGGCCAGCTCCACCTCATCCACCCTGCCAGGGTTGCTGAGTTGAAGAATCAAAACTCCGTCTTGCTTTCCCCACGCCCTTTCCACGGCCCCTGCCACAGCTTCCCTCACCCACTCAATGTTCAACTGAAACCAGATGAAAAGACAGCTCAGGTCAGGCCAACACCCACTGCCTTGTCCCCCACAAATGAGAACTTGGCATTGGGATCTGCAGCCTCATTGCTCACAGGGACCACAGTGGGTCAGCGTCCCCCAGCTTTCCGTACTGCCCAGCCCCAGGGTCAGCCCCCTACGCTCACCTCCGTGCGTTTTGGCCCTTTCAGTTTCTACTGAACACGTGATTATATTACACTCGGGATGCTGCTTTGTTATTTTTTTCTTTATGATACACTTATTCTTTTATGTCTATCTTCTGAATTACAATACAGTATTTGCAAGAAATTTTTAAAAATGTTACATCAGAAAGAATGAGCTCTGGTACAGACACAATAAAGCAGAGTCACGTTTTTCTTCCAGAAATAGAGATCTAAATTGAAATCTACCATCTTGATAAATAACTGAAAATATGTGTATAACATATGTCTATAAGTATATATACACCAATACATTTTACATACATACATGTATATATGATGTACACAGCACATCATATATACACAAACACACACAGCAAATCTGTGATGGGTGTCCCAAATTTCAGTTTCCAGAATGGCAAAGACAGAATGAATTGAGAATGGAAAGTAGTCTTGTAAAAACTGATTGTCTAAAGGGACAAGGGGAAGTTGTCTTTCTAAAAGCAAAAAACAACGTATCCTGCACTGCAGTTCTTTCAAGGCTGTTGCTTATCAAGATGCAAGACCAGAACCACAACTAAAGTAAATCATGAGGAAAGTGTAAAAATACCAAATCCAAACAAAGCAGACACGCTGCAGATGTGCATGAGTCCATTTACACACCAGACATCTGGCCTCCACCAAGGTGTTTAAAGAATACTCTCGATAAAAGGGCAAACAGGAGGCTAGAGCTGTTTCCTCATGTCACAGTTTGCACATCACGATGCCTACTTTTGAGGGCATTGCAACACCTTACAGTAAACCAAACAGTGCTTCACATGTTTGGACATCAAAATGCAAACATATATTTTCATTTGTCTTAACAATAAACAAAGGGATTGCTCAATTTCACATACAGATGACTTCCTTAAGTTCTCACTATCCACGGAAGAGACACACACGTCTGTAAATAGTATTTGAAAGAACTTTTAAATCAAGAGACTTAAAAGCAATGCTTTTGTTAAAACCTTATTAAAATTGTCAAAATTGCTGAGACATTTTGGCATCGTAGCGGAAAATTAGCCTGAACATTTCAAGTTGAAACATCAGGAAACAAACATTTACTCCACCCCTCAAAAACAAAAGAAAATGATCAACAACAAATTTTATAATCTTCTAAGGAGCATAATCTGACAACCTTTACAGGAACTTTTCCACTGTCAGGGTCTTAGATGTTGCATATTTTTTACAGTTTATGTTAAGAAATAAAGCATCCAGTTTTAAAGGCAAATGGAACCTATTTAATATTATATTGAAAATGACTGATGTTTTCCAGGTCTCTCCTGTAAGAATTTGGTTCTGAGGACAGTGATAGCAGACTTGAAAGAGAAGGAAGAGAATGGGAACTTGTCACATCTAGTCAGTCTCCCGATAGAGGTCTGAAAAGAAACTTCTGCTAAGGGGACCAGCTAACTGCACAGTGGTGGCAGAAATAGAAGCCACCAATTCCGGTAAAACCACCCAAAGATGCAAAGTACTTAAACACTGCCTTCCTTGAATGCTTTTCCAAGTGTATGTAGAGTTCAGCAGTTTCTGTACACAGTCACAGAACTATTTCCACGTCTATATGAAATCCTACATATGTCTTCAGTGGCATTAGTTAAATATGTATGTATACATATGTACACTCTCCCCCCCCCAGAGACAAAAAAGCACCTTTGCCAAATTACTTGGGACCTAAGAATTCATTCTTCACAGACCTCCTGCATTAAAGAAACTTTCCTTCCTCTGCAAAAACAGAGACCTAAAAATAACTTATGTATTAAAAAACAAACAAACAAATGCCCATTCCTATCTGAAAAGTGTTGCCTGGAAATTAGCAAGATGACCTACGAGGTCTAGTTTCTGAAGACCAGTTGAGTTGGATTTTTGCAGCAAGTAGATTCCAACTGGAAATACACTTGTCCCTTGGGGAAACTTTCCCTTCTTTTTATAAAAGATTACTCTAGAAGGCAGAGAAGGTGAACACTCTCCCCTTCCCACTTATCTACCCGGAGAAAAATGCACCAATAAATAGTCGCTGATGATGGCCAATGTGGCATTTCACAATTGTTCTCTGAATACTGGAAAGCTGAAGTTCAGGGGCAGGAACAACAGACCTGGTCCCAGGACTCACTGAGGTAATGACAATGTTACATAGTAACTGATTTCTATTGTATGAACGGATTGGGAAATTCTCTCAAATACGATAGCTCCTTTTCTGAAAGGAAATCGCTTTCTCTCTCAACTTCAAAGTTCCACACACAAAAGCCTCACGCTCATAATACCCTGAAGCTATTTTGTGATCTTAAAAAATAAAGGACAGTAACGCTTCTTCACAACTCCTGCTTAACTAATATGAAAAGCATGCTTTAGACATTTTGGGTGATCACTGAAGCCCTACAGCCAGGGGACAGAGTCTTTTTTTTAAGGCAACAGAAGGAGGAGTGCCTCTTTTGTTCGGAATTGTTATTGTAAAGCACCACATGAGAGAAGGGGAGCGATGGGAACAGGGCCATGAAAAGGACAACTGTGCTGACAAACGAAAACAGGATATCAGAGTCGGAACTGTGTGGCCCTACAGAACAAAGGCGGGCGCTTCTTGGGAGAAATTCAAGCAAAAATACTTTGAGGGGGTTCACATACTAATGGATGAACGAGTCTTCCAGGCAGCAAGGGCTCTTTAAGTCAGGGGCAGTAAACTTAAGTTAGCATTAAAACACATCCACATACACCCACACCTCTCACCCCACCCACACACACAATTTCACGTAGCATAACATTTAAAGTGCTTTCAAATCACATTTAAATCACTCATTTTTCAACCCATGATCCACTTCTTGAAATGTCTAGATGTATGTCTTGCCCCATCTTAAGAATAAGATACTATTTTTTAATTATTAAGGAAATGGAACTTTTTACAAAGGAAAAAGATCTCTCTCCATTCAGAGCATATGCTCACCTACACTTTAACCCATTTCCTGTTTAGAAAAAAAAATGCAGCTCGCTGACTCGCACATTTATTTATTTTTTTTAAGATTTATTTTTATTGTTTTCTGACAAAGAGAGAGACAGACAGAGAGAGACAGAGAGAAGGGGGAGGGCCCAGAGCAGTCTCCATAGTTGATGTTAGTTTTCCACATAGTGTCACTCCACAGGTGGGCACAGGGCTGCGCAGGGCAGGAACTGGGCTGGGAGCCTCCCACATAGGCCCCGGCAAGAGCTGAACTGGGGCACACCCCAGCTCAGCATGTGGGCCTGCCTGGACCTGGATTCGATCTTCGGGGCTGCAAAGTGAGCGCTTAACCTGCTGAGCCATCCCGGCTTCCCCAGACTCGCACATTTAATTTCACATAAACATGCTCTTTGAGGCTGAAGCAAATTCGACTGGTTTTCAATGTGAAAATAAAATATAAAAACTATTCTTGGAGTTATTTCTGACCAGAACTTGTCTCTAATCCTAATGTAACAGAAATATATAGAGTGATCAATATTTAATACATTTTTTTCACACATAGGCATGTTATGTTTTCTAGGATTTGAAATCTGCAAATTATCTCAGGGTAAGTGCTGTAGTCACAAGTGCTGCTGGTGAGTATTCTCGGGGGAAACAGGAAATGGGTTAAATAAAATCTTTAAATAGAGCTTTCAAGAATGTCCAGAGAAGCTATGGAATGGCTTCCGCATTGAGGCACTGCAACTAAAGTCTAATATAACAGACTGGTTTTGTCAAGTCAGATACTTTTCTTCTGCTGCAAATGCTACTAAAGCTGCTAGAATGACAGCACACTTAATAAGATTGTGAGGGTTCCTACACTTTATTGGACTTATTGCATCATAAGAATTATAATAATAATGATGAAGATTGCAGTGTCTAAGTTAATAGAGTTCAGAAAAGTAAACATCCTAGCTTGCATTGCACCTAAAATTGCTGGGGTTTTCCTCTTCTCTATGTTCCTCTACTGCTCTTTCTTTCTCTTTCCCTATCTTTCCCTTCTATTGTGAGGTAAGAGGTAGACTGAGGTTTTCTTCATTTGGACAATGCATTTGATGCAGCTTTGTCTTTGCTGCACTGTCAGAAGACCTGGGGTTAAGCCCTGAGCTCCATTAGTCCAACTGTCTTTGGTCTAGTTTTGGGGTGAGCCCAGCAGTGTGGTGGCGTGCAAAGAAACATGTACCTTGAAAGCAGATAAGCCCGAGTTCAAACTCTGGCCCTGCCATTTCCTAGCAAAGGCGGATAGGAGCCAGCTACTCAGCATATCGCATACTCACAGATATTCTGCATATCTTATGCAGTTTCCTATCTGTAAAATGTGAAATGAGAGCAATCTTGAAGGGGCCTTTGAAGCTTATGTGAGACAAAGTTTGAAAAGTGCCTGACAAACTTGGAGCTCTCATTTCCTTCTTCCTCTCTGGCCCCAATCACCTCTTCTCACTCTTCTTTCAATATATTAATTATCTGTGTGTGTATGTTTTCTTTCTTTTAATTGGAAACCTCTTCAAACCACTTTTAGAAACTGGAAGGATATAAACCAATGTATTGATTAATGGTATGGAGTGTCTTATGTAAAGGAACAGTATATGAACAGTAAATATAGCATTCCTATTATTAATATTACTCTTTAATAAATGTCTTCACATAGGCATTCTAATCTATTTTCTAGACTTCTACATACCTTTACTCATTACCAATGGATCTTCCACCAAGACCTTGAGGCTTCAGTTCTCTGCTCCCTGTCCCATATGAACCCTTTGCCAGAATTTTTTATTTTGCAGGCAATAAGGTACCCTGGCAGGGGTGCGGCAAGTGAGATTGTCAAAAACAGTAAATGGTTTCAGATTTTTCCTCTTTGCAAGTTCTTGAGTTAGCCTACTAGTTTCATGGGTCCTGGTAGAAGACATAGGATCCCTGAATCAGAGACAAAGGATGCTTTTAGTCAGGGCAGCAAGCATCACATGTTTCATGTTCATATCCGTTCCCCTGTTCCTTCAAGTCCCACGGAGCATCCCTGATGTACAGGGGGTTTGTATCAGAGCTGAGCAACCCCAATCTTAGGACACCTGACTCTTTCATTATGGACTGACTACAAACAAACCTGCCTGACATTTGCCCTGGAGAGAGACCCGATGTTTAGTATAATGGGCAACAAACCTTCTACCCTGGAGACACTCTATCTGGATCTTCAAAGGCTGTCTGCCATACACACAGCCTTGAAAAGACAGTCTGGAACAAAGGTCATCAGCACCTCAGCTCACAAGGGTTACAGAAACTAGAGATCCATGGAGAATCATTTCACAACAGACACAGCTCCAGTCTCCTCCTGGAGATGTGGCCAGTAGTGGCCCCTAGAAATCACATTACCACAAAGCTTCCTAGCACTTAAACAGTAGAGGCAGTTAACTGACATGGAATGACCCTTGAGCCATGGAAGACTAGATGTAAGAGGAGCCCCAAGAAAATGCTCCATGCTGCTCACCCTTGCCATCCTTTAACATCACCTGATAAACTAGGAAGGCTGTCAGAAAGCAGGTAGGCCCCACACAGGGATTCTGCCCAAGTAAACAGAGCCCTTACTAATTTATTTCTAAGTCTCAAATCAGCCTGGTCTGCACCCTCAACTCTTCACTCTTAACTTAAACTCATGTTTAGAGTTTGGAAGAACAAACTCGTTTTGTTACCTTTATGATATTAGAAATCCTATGTGTACATTAATTTGGCTTTCTTTCACTAACCTTTTTAAAAACATTTTAGACCTACCAAAGAGAAAGTCATTTTTCTGATTTTTCTTTCACTTGACAGGTACGTTTGAGGGCTTGCTGTGTGCCAGGCACCAGGAATGCACTGGTGAATGTGAGAGCAAAGGTCTTCCCTGGGACAGCTTAAGTTTTAATAGGGGGAACATAAAATAATCCAGGAAATGGGTCAGAGAACCATACATAAAATGAAAGAAACAAAAAGGATGACATGAGAGAAGATAGAAGGGTGGGTACAGAGCTGCTTTAGCTAAGAAGATATCTTGCTCATATCTGTGTGACCTTTCTTGATATTTTGGTTTTGCCCCCTGCCAATACACAAAGACATGTTAATTTCCAGATAAAGCTTTCCAGCACATAGGCAGAGTTGTAATGAACTTGTCAAGTTGTTCAATGTTCAATTTCAGATTTGCTTAAGGAATAAAAAATCCAACTTTTCGCTTAATAAGATGGTCTCAGGGTCCATCCATGTTAATGAAATAAGTCAGACTGAAAGAATCAGGAAACATATGACCTCACTTATAGGTGGAATATAAAACTGAAAGTAACAAAGACACAGAGACCTATGGACACACTCAATAGCTGGGTAATTGCCTGAGGGAAGGGGAGGAGGG
>PVKE010032506.1:0-18437 GCA_004027555.1 Craseonycteris thonglongyai
TCCCCCTTCTCTCTGTCTCTCTCTGTCTCTGTTTCTCTCTGTCAAAAATCAATAAAATAAATCTTTAAAAAAAAAGAATATGAATTATACTTCAGTGAGACTTCCAGCCCATTTTAACCAAAGAAGTTAGCAGTCTTTCAGGCAGATCCTCAGACCCTTCCCCTCCCTTTTTTAGTTCAAATGGGGTGAGAGCTCTGTGGATCCCTAATAGGTAGGGACGAAGACCACATTCAATAGGATGCAGATACAGAAGAAAAGACCTCCAGTCCCTCGATTTCCCGTAGAGATTTATGGAAATCACACCTCTCAAGAGTAAAGTGAGGCAGGCAGATAGAGTAGGGGGAACTCAGAATTGCTTCCGTAGGACCCACCTTCCACCTAAGCCTCATTATATCATCATTATAACACCATGTATAAGCCCAAAGTTCATTAATATCATTATATTGACTGAACTCTCAGAAGGGACATACTCAGTTGAACAACGGTGATGTATAGCCACCTGTCAATCAGGAATGTCAATCAGAAGGCCCAGAAAGGTGTAACTCTTTTTAGGAAAAAAGAATAAAAACTGCCCTTGCCCAGATAGTTAAGGCCCTTGAGCCATTGTTTCTTGCTCAGGCTGCTCCAACTTCTTGGGAGTGTACTTCTACTACTTCTGGTAAATTATTCTTTCACCTCTCTACTTTGGTATCTCAATCAATTTTTGTTTGGGACCCCAAGAACCTGGACAAAACGCTGAGGAGGGCCCCATTCTTCATTAACACTACCACATGATATGGAAAAATTTAACTTAATCCTTGGAGTGAGATGGGGTTGTCCACATACTGAGAGTCCCACTAGGACTTTGCTCTCTATAGACCCACCCCAAAGTCTTTCTTACTGAGGTAACATTTAGGTGCAAATTGTCATAAATTCTCACTGTATTTAGTTAAGAAAACTGGTGATTTGCACACATGTCTGCGTTGCTAGACACTAAACAATTTATGGTTAAAGACTAGGACTTTCAATTTTTGTACCTCAGTGCCAAACATAGTGGGGCTTAATAAATATTTGTTGGGGAAGCCGGGAAGGCTTCAGTGGGTTAAGTGCTCACTTCGTAGCACCAGGGACCGAGGATTGAATCCTGGCCCGGGCCTGTGCAGACCCATATGCTGAACTGGGGAGTGCCCCCAGTTCAGTTCTCTCTCTGTCTCTGTATCTTTCTCTCTGTCAAAAACAATAAATAAATAAATAAATATTTGTTGAATGAATAAATCTGTTGATATCTAGGAGATAGTGATGGAATTAAGAATTAAGTCCTTGTACTTGAAAAGTTACCCATCTATACATCTTTCAGAAAGAATGAGTATTATTTAAAGGCAAACCAACTTCCTACTGTCAAAGGTCTTTGAGCAAAGTTACAAGTATTTGACAATTGTTCAGTTTTGCACCCATTCAATTTAACCAATCTCTCTTCCAATCCTCACTTTCATATTTGGAGACTTTCCTTAGCATTCTCAATAGATCCTTTAGGTGTATTCGATGGGATATCTGATGTTTTTTCTCTGGGAAATCACCCTACTGCAGGGGTGTCAAACTCAATTAAAACACGGCCATTTGGTGCAACAGGCAAGATTCAGGCGGGCTATATCACATTTACAAACTTCGCGCGAACTGAGTCAGCGCGTTTATACACGCCCCCAGGCACTGAGCCACGTGTATACTCGTCTTCAGTAGTTAAAGGGTTAATGAAGGAATTGTGTGTACAGTATTGCCTTGATCTCCCCTAAGCGCTATTTTCTTCATAACAATTTTTTCTATTTTCATTTTATTTCAGAGCATAGTGGGCCACAAAAAATTACCTGGGGGGCTGCATGTGGCCTGCAGGCTGCCAGTTTGACATCCCTGCCCTACTGTATACACTCTTTACCCTTTGAATTATCCTCGCATCTGGTATCCTAAGGCCTCTTTTATCCCAGATAAAAGATCTAAGGTTTCTAGCCAGGAAACAAAATGTTTACCAAAACTGCTGTGATTTCATGATTAAAGAGAACACTTGAAACTTGCAACAAAGGAAATTTGCAATACTGTTAAGATGTACAACTTGTGCCATGAATGGGCATTTATTTTCCCCTCCTGCTTTCTGACTTCCAAAAAATTTTGTCTGCCTAAACACACAATACCAGATATCCACTCTATGTCAGATAATTGGTTGGAACCAGGACCTTTTATCTACTCAAATTTGTCATTGAAAAGGTTCTTGAGTTTGCAGTGAGTGGACAGTACAAATACCATTTGACACTCTAAGCTCCAATTTGAGGTTGGGTTGATTTCATGCAGGGTCTCTGGAATTTTCCCAGACTGCTCGTCCACTTTCCATGCCTAGGAGGATTTCGGGACTGAATTATGCTTCGCTAGGTGTGTGTTTGTAAATATACAAGGGTTTTTACTGAAATGGTCGCCACTGTGCAAGCTCGGTCCTTCCAATGTAACTAACAGAAGCCCAAGGATGTGCATCAACGCGTTACACAGATTTGGCACACACTCGCAGCGGCCCTCTTCGCCGGCCTGTGGACTTTCCCCATGCAACTATTGGCCTTCACCATCAGGTTTCTCCTGCACGTAGCCCCGTCGGTCGTCTACTATTCCTTCCCGACGCTCCCCCACCCCGGCAGCTAACTTTTCGAGTTCTTTTCGGGACTCCTCCCTGTCCTCCCGTCCTGCCCCGCGCGGGCTACGGCTGTTCCATGAGGCGCTGCCCCTCCCCAGCTCCTGGACCAAGAGCTCCTCTCCGCCCCGCCCCTCCGATGCAGACAGCCATCCTCTACATCCGGGTACCGACTCTAGCCGCCCAGACTCTGGCACTATGGTCATGGCGGAGGGGACGGCAGTGCTGAGGAGAAACAGACCCGGCACCAAGGCGCAGGTATCATCTCTGCACCTTCCCTACGGGGGGATTCTTGTTGCCCAGCGCCGTAGCACCTGGAAGCTGGCTACGCCTGAGAGGAGGTTGGGCTGGGGCGGCAGGCAGGCAGGCAGGGGCACTGGTGTCCGGCCTGCTCTTCCGGAGCCGCAGCCCCTTAGTTTGGCAGAGGTGGCGGCGGCCCCTGAGGCCTGCGAAGACCTGTTTTGGGAGTAAGCTTGAGGATCGGATAGGGGCCGTGGGCAGTGACCTCAAGGCCTGGAGGCCTGTCAGCAGCGATCTCTTGTTATCGCCTCTGCCCTGAACCACCAGCGTCGAAGGGTCTCAGCCGGCCAAATGGAGACCCCTGGGGTTTCGTGAGGTCAGGGATGCCAGGGTGGAGAGGTTGTGCAAATACAGCCTACCCTTTCCTGGCATCCAGTACCCACCTGGCTTGTGACGCCCCTGCTAGGCTTCTGCCATCCAGCTTGATTAGCCGGATCCGGGTGGCGATAATTTACTACATCCTCCTCTTGCTGTTTGCCCGTGGCCACTTCTCGCTGCAGCTGTTCTCTAGTCCGGCAAGTTTTCTGCATCAGGTTGTGACTTGTTAGATGTCATTCCTTATAAATTCCCTTGTTATATGTGAAGCATAGTTAGGGAATGAACTGTTTATAATTTAATCAACCTTTTGTAGGGCAGTACTTGGAATGAGTTGGTGCTTGTTTAGGTATTGGTTCCGGGATTTGCAAAAGAGGTGTATGCCTCACATTCTTAAAAAATTCAGATACCGTAGGCATTTAGACTTGATCTGATTAACCTGCCAGCTGAAATGGTTTGCTATTAAGTAGATGCTTTAAATTTTAGCGTCTAAAATCGGAAGAGATGTTATGTAATTATAAAAAAAAAATGATATAAGTGAGAAAAACAAAAACACTGTATGCCAGAGAATAGATTTTAATATCATGCACAGAAATTTGGAAAGGGAATCCTTTCTAAAGGGATCGTTTAGATTCAGACACCTTCCCAGATCCAAGTTACCGGTAAGAAAACCAAAGCCCCAGAGAATTGACTGCATTTGGTCAAGGTTATATACGGTAGCTTTGGATTCTTAGTTCACTGGTGACCTTTTCAAATTGCTTTCTTTTTCCCTTTTCCAAATCTTTATTATTTTGTGGAAACAGTTCTTATTTTAAGTGATCAAATTTTATATTCAAGAGTGGACTTTTTTACTTACATTCTGAGAATCGTCATGGATTTTTATTTACTCAAAAATTCTTAAGTTCGAAAGGTTAGAAAATAATGTATTTTAAGTTAATATTGTAACACATCTGCTTGCTATTTTGTTATGAGTAAGAGATATATAAGAAAGCTCCTTTGCTTATTTTCCACACTGTCATAGATCAGGGTTGTTAAAATGTAACAGAAAAGGTTAGAGTTAAAATAAAAGTGCTTAATCAGCATTTTGTTCTACTCCTTGTCTGTCACAAATTTCCTTCAGTGAAATGGGTCTATTCTAAGATGATCACAACTATAATAGAGTAGGTGGAGTGTCTTCCTACCCTTATTTTTTTTTTAATTGATTAGATTGGGATATTAGAATATAATTGGTTTTCAGTAAATGTTTATTGACTGAATTAGATAACATTCATTGGCTGGATTTTTGGTTCCTCTGTTTAAAGTACCGGTATATCACAGCTCTGATGAGGCAAAACATTTAATTCCCAATTAGCTTTTTTACATCTTTTCTGTATATTACTATATGTATTTCCTAATGTTTTTGTAACAAAATATTCTGCAAATTGAAAATTTTTAAAGGAAAGAATATGCTAAGTATATTGATAGAAACAGTTTTAGTATAAATCTTCCAGGAAGAATTTAAAAATTACTCTTTAATAATATTTAGATGCTACCTAGGAATAGACTTCCTGGAATAATTTCCAGAAAGTTGTCTTTATTTCTTGACATTTTAAAATAAAGTTTATTTTCATTCAGATAGGGAAACTGTTTTTAAAACGAATTCTTTTAAGACACCTGGCTCTGGCCCATGAGGACCCATATGCTGAACTGGGGTGTGTCCCCAGTTCAGTTCTTGCTGGGGCCTATGTGGGAGGCTCCCAGCCCAGTTCCTGCTCTGCGCAGCCCCGTGCCCACCTGTGGAGTGAAACTATATGGAAAACTAGTGCTGTCAACTATGGAGACTGCTCTGGGCCCTCACCTTTCTCTCTGTCTCTCTCCATCGGCTTCTCTCTCTCTCTCTTTCTCTCTCTGTCAAAAACAATAAAATAATAAATCTTTTAAAAAAGACAATGTATACCCATCATCTACCTTAAGCACAAAAACATTACTAATATAGTTGAATCTCTCTGTATTACATTCTTCTGCCTTCTACCCACGTCTCTCAACCAATAATGGTAATAATCATTCCTTTTCTTTATACTCTTAGTATATATGCATTATATCCATAAGCATGCTTTGGACTTAAACTTTTATTCATGTGGCGAATACATAGTCTACACTGTACTCTGTGATTTGTTCCAATTTTTGCTCAAGGTGTTTGGAGACTTATCTGTGTTGATTAACAGAGTTATAGATTATTGGTTTACAACTACTTTTCCTCTAGATTTACCCCAAAGACATTTATTGACCATTTACTATGTACCAGGTATTGTGCTATCTACAAAAGATACTTAGGTAAAGTTTGCTGAAAATTCAGGAAATTGAAAGTCACTTAGGGGAATGTGTATGAGCTGGACTATCTATAGAGAAATTCAGAACCAATGCAGGGTTTAAAAAAGGCTGTTGTTTTTGATGGAGTTCATATTTTGATTTAGCAATTTAAAACACCATTTGGAATTGGAACAATAATTTATAATGTCTCTCAACACTTAGGGATCAGTAACTACTATTACTACTACCAACACTAGCTATTCTCTCTCTTTTTTTAAAAAATAATTATTGTTTGAGGGAAGGTGTGTGTGAGAGAGAGAAGTGAGAAGGGCCTAGAGCAGTCTCTATAGTTGTACATCATTAGTTGTGGCATGGTTTCATTCCACACAGGTAGATGTGGGGCTTACTCGAGGTGGGAACTGAACCAGGGGCCTCCAATAGGGGAGGCTTGAGCCTTTGCTCTTGAGCCATGTAGGCGGTTACCAGTTGCACCATGGTTCAGCATATGGGGGGTTTGCATTGGCTGGTGTGGGGAATCTGGAATCAGGAATCAGACTCTGGACATCGCGATTGAGAGGCAAATACTCAACTGCTGAGCTATCTTGGCATCCCATTAGCTGTTCTGTTCAGGTACAAACTGATTCAGTTTTTTGGTGCCTGGAGGTGATTTTTGTTTTTGTTTTTATTTTTGTTGTGTTATAATTAAATTTATTGGGATGACATTGGTAGTAAAATTACGTAGGTTCCAGGTGTACATTTCTACAATACATTGTCTGTGTACGTGTTGAATTATGTGCTCACTATCCAGAGTCAGTTCTCCCATCACCATATATTTGATGTCCCCTCCCTCCTACTTTACTCCCCTCCCCCTATGGAGGTTTTTTTAAGTGTAACATTTTGAAAGATATTTAACCACCATACATGAAAGGCTTATGAGAGCCATATTTAAGTGATGTGTGGTTGAAAAAATATAAGTTGTAGTTCAATTAAATAAAATCTTGGTGTTCATTCAAAGACATGGAATAAAATTCCTTTACCTCCTTTACTGATAATCACATTGCTAATATGAGGGCTTTTCTTCTCCTCTGGTATAACTTTGGATTTTTACTTTGGATTTTTAACTTTGGAATTAAGTTAATCATAATAGTATTGCATCTTCATTATAACTTTGTATGTGCTTTAACCATCAATTTTTTTTAATAGGATTTCTATAATTGGCCTGATGAATCCTTTGATGAAATGGACAGTACACTAGCTGTTCAGCAGGTAATAACAAAAGTTTTTTTTTTGCAACTCCAATAACCTAAGCATTTGGCCTCCTTTGGTATGGTTAAGTATTACTATATCTTTTAGCACAAAACATAATCCATGGAATTAATGGGATGCCTGTTTAAAACTTTTATCAACTTTCATTTGTTTTTAGATAGCATATTAAACCATAATCAAACTTAAATAGATTTTGTACCAAATTAGGGTACCATATTTGATTTTAGAATGAATTTAACTCAGTTGAATACTAAATTAGAATAACAGAAAGAAGTAACATACTCATTTGGTGACTGAACACCTGAGAACATGTTATCTAAGTTTTACATTTTAATTTTAGTTATCATCAGTTCTTTACTTTTATCCCCTTCCAATACATTTGAGAGCTAAGATGCCTCCCTTTAGGCTATTGCCACAATCAAGTAGCTCACCAAGGCAATGATTATCAAGAAGGTGGACTTCTATAGTATATTTGCTTTAAAACCCCCCTGAGGAGATTCTTAAACATTCTTAATGTGAGAATCATATTGTATACTCTGTTGGGTTAAAAAAAAAAAAAGAAAAAGTGGTCATTCTTCCAAAATGAATAAGGTCTGGAACCTGGGAAAAAAGTTTCTATAGCTAAATACTAAAAATTGCATTTAGGGGTTAATAAAATGATCCCTGAAATTGGGTGTACTAGCATATTGGACTAGGCATTGGTTAACTAATATTTTTAAAGAGAAAATCTATAATAATGATAGGCCGTTTGACTTCATCTTTTTAAAAAAGTTTTATTTATTTATTAATTTTTGACAGAGAGAGAGAGAGAGAGAGAGAGAGAAAGAGAGATACAGAGACAGAAACAGAGAGAGAACTGAACTGGGGGAACTCCCCAGTTTAGCACATGGGTCTGCATGGGCCGGGGCTGGGATTCGATCCTCTGTCCTTGGGGCTTCAAAGCGAGCGCTTAACCCGCTGAGCCATTCCGGCTTTCCCCATTTGACTTCATCTTGATAGCTATTTGGTAGATGGCTTTTTGGATTTATTGTGTCATTTAAAGATCTTAGGAAATAAAATAGAGATGCAGTTGGATTCTTTGAGCATTAAAAACTCAATTCATAATCTTTACAGAAGCATTAAAAAAACTTTAAAATGGATTAGTGTAATATTTAGATATTTAGAGCAGGAAATGGAAGAGCATTTATGAATGAATGGTTTTGTTCATTGCCTTTTAAAAATGTATTGTTCAGTTAGCATTGGACTAGCAGTGAGAGGCCTTGTGGAGGATACAGAAATATATGGTAAACTTAGAGCTCGATGCCTGGAAATTGACAAAAATTAAAAGGAAAAATGTGCAGATATTTCTCCTTTTAAAAGTAGAGGTTGTATCCTGCTACTTTGTTGAGTTCGTTTATTCTAACAAATTTGTGGAATCTTTAGGGTTTTCTATAATAGATGTGCGATCATGCCACCTGCGAACAGATAACTTTACTTCTTTCTTTCCAATCTGTATGCCTTTTATTTTCTTGCCAAATTGCTCTCTCCAATACTACTTTGAGAAGAAGTGGCATAAACAGACTTCCATATCTTGTTCTTGATTATAGCAGTTTTTCTCATTGGGGATAATGTTCTCTGTGGGTTTTTCATATGTGACTTTTGTACATTGAGGTAGTTTTCCTCATGGTTCTAGTTTGTTGAGTGCTTTTATGATAAAAGCATGTTGAATTGGGCCCTCCCCTTCCCTTTTCTCTGTCTCTCTCTGTCTATCTCGCTCTCTCAAAAAACAATAAAAATAACTTTTTAAAAAATGTGTTGAATTTTGTCAAATGCTCTTTTGCACCAATTGGGATGATCATGTGTTTTTTCCCCCCTTCATTATGTTAATGTGGTGTATTAATCCATTTTTTAATGTTGAACCATCCTTGCATGCTAGGAATAAGTCCCAATTGATCAAGGTGTGTAATACTTTTAATATGCCACAGAATTCAGTTTGCTAGGATTTTTGCATCAATGTTTATAAGGGATAATTTGTTTCTAGATTTCTTAGAGTATCTGGTCTTAGTATTCGGCAATGCTGGTGTCATAGAATGAGTTGGGAAGGATGTCCTCCTCTTCAGTTTTTGGGAAGAATTTGAGAATTGGTGGTAGTTCTTTAAATGTTTAGTAAAATTCACCAGTGAAGCTATCAGGTCCGGGGCTTTTCTTTGGTTGCACAACATTGTGAATGTAATTAATGCCACTGAACTGTACACTTTAAAATGGTTAAAATAACTATTTCTCCATTGAATGGTATTGGCATTCTTGTCAAAATTATTTGACTATGTGATATGAGGGTTTATTTTTAGAAAAATGCTCTATTCAATTCCATTGGTCTATATGTCTCACCTCATACCAGTATTATATTGTGATTACTGTAGTTTTGTAGTAAGTTTTGAAATTGTGAAGTGTTGAGTCCTCCAACTTTGTGTTTTCTTTTCAACTTTGTATTTTGCTATTTGGTGCCTCTTGAAATTCCATAAAACTTTGAGTATCAGTTTTCCATTTCTGCAAAAAAAGACTTGGGATTTGGTAGGGATTGCATAGAATCTGTGGATTGTTTTGGGGAGTATTGACATATTAAAACTATTAAATCTTTCTACTTGTGAACAAGATGCCTTTCAACTCACTTATGTCTTCTTTAATTATCCTAAGCAATGTTTTATAGTTTTCAGTCTACAAGTAGTTAATGCCCTATTTAAATTTATTCCTGGGTACAGTTGACTCTTGAACAACACAGGTTAGGGATGCTGCTTTGATTGAAATGCAGAAACTACCATCATATAAGTCCCCTTACACTTCCCCTTTTTGCTGTATTTTTCTATATTATATCTATATTGAAAACCCACCAGTCACTATTATATCTTTTGCTTTCATGTGCCAAAATTATTTCAAAGAACGCAAGAGGAGAACGGTCAGTTATATTCAATATTTATATCCAGGTATTTGTTATTTTTGTTGCTCCTGATATTCTAAGTTTCCTTCTGGTGTTATTTTTTTCTTCTGTTTGAAGAACTTCCTTTACAAATTCTTTTTGAGCAATTGTTGACTAGAAATTCTTAGTTTTCTTTCCTCTGAAAATGACTTTATTTTTATTCCCCGAGGGTATTTTTGTTAGATACAGAATTCTGTGTTGACGTTTTTTTTTCTTTCTGCAATTTCTTTCTGTCTTCTGTGGTTTCTGATGAGAAAGCTGTGATCATTTGAATCCTTCTGTAGGACATGTGTCTTTTTTTTCTGGCTGCTTTATCTTTAGTTTTTGACAATTGGATTATATACACACATACATAAAATTTACAGTTTTTGCTGTTTTTAAGTGTTCAGTTTTGTGGCATTAAGTACAAGCAACCGATACCACCTCCATCTCTAGAACTTTTCGTCTTTTCCAATTGAAACTCTGTACCCATTAGTCAATAATAACTCCCCATTATCCCACCCATCTTCTTTTTTTTTTTTTTTTAAAGATTTATTGTTTTTGACAGAGACAGAGAGAAACAGACAGAAAGAAAGGGAAGGGCCCAGAGCAGTCTCCATAGTTGTATGTCATCAGTTTCCTGACATGGTTTTGTTCCACACAGGTGGGTGGGGTTCATGCCGCCTGCGAGGCACATCCCCTCGAGCTGGGGGCTGGAGTGGGGTGTGGGGGCAAGAACTGAACTGGGGGCCTCCCTCATGGGAGGCATACTCCAGTTCAGCATATGGGTCCGCATGGGCCGGGGCTGGGATTTGATCCTCAGTCCCTGGGACTGCAAAGTGAGTGCTTAACCCACTGAGCCATCCTGTTTTTCCCCCACTCATCTTGAACTTCTAAGTTAGGTTTATGTCTTTCCCAAACTTGGGAACGTTTTAGCCATTATTTTTTCAGATTTATTTTTTAGTACCACATCCCTTTTCTTCTTTTTCTGGGATTCTGGTCACATGACTTCAAGCCTTTTGTTATTGACTCACAAGTTCCTGAGGCTCTGTTTATTATTGTTATTTTTATTCCTTTTAATTTCTGTTCAGTTGGATAATTGCTATTTATCTATCTTCAAGTTTATTAACTCTTTGCTATATCATCTCCATTCTGCTGAGTCCAGTGAATGATTTATTTTGGTTATCATGTTTTTTCAGTTCTAAAATTTTTGTTTGGCTCTATATATTTTCTTTGCTGATACTTTTTTTGTGTGTATGTTTGCAATTTCTTATTCAAGTGTTTTTATAATAGGTTTGTCAGATAATTCCAGTATTTGTGTCATCTTGTCATGTGGTTTCTTGTGATTGTCTTTTCCTATGAAAATTTAGATTTTTATGTATTTGTATGCCAAATAATTCTGGATTGTATCCTAGACATTTTGAATACTATACTGAGACTCTAGTCTTATTTTATCTCAGAGAGAATGTTGATATTTTTGTTTTAGCAGGCATTTGATCTGGTTAGATATGGGCTGCAACAGTTCCAATGGAACTAAGGTTCCGATGTCAGTTCAGTTTTCAAAGCCTTTGCACTATTCCTTGAATATGTTTTGTGTGGTCACCTGCTGGGTGGTGTATCTATTAGCTCAGTTATCAAAGCCTATCATATGCTAAATAAGATCAGATCGAATCATGCACTCATGCACAGATCAGGGTTCTTTCTCTCTCTTTCTCTCTCTCTCTCTCTCTCTCTTCGAGAGAGAGAGCGAGAGAACTGAACTAGGGGAGCTCCCAGTTCAGCATATGGTTCCGCACGGGCCGGGGTCGGGATTCGATCCTTGGTCCCCGGCGCTGCAAAGTGAGCGCCTAACCCACTGAGCCATCCCGGCTTCCCAAAAGGTGTCACTCTTTAAGGAATCTAGACTTCCTTTATAAATGACGTTGTATATAAAACATAAAAAAAGAGAAATCTTTAACTTACAAATAAAACAAAAATGTCATTTTTTCTGAACTGAGTCCTCCATATTTCATCCACCCACAAAAGAAAGGTTATCCCCATTAGCATTTATCTTCATTCTGCTTTGTCTTTCCTTTTTCCTGCCGTCCTACTCAACTATATTTTTGAGGGAGGACCCCAAGAAGACCCTGGCATTTATTTATAAAAAATTGTGTATTTATTCTTACATGTTTAAACTTCAGTCACCTTCAAAGTACTCTTCATTTGATACAATATACCTTTCAAGACACTTTTTTTCCACTGCTCAAAACAATTTTTAAACTTAGTGATTTTGATGCTTTTTAGTGTTTCTGCTGTTTTTTGTTTCAACTCTTATACCTTGGCGAAATTTTTCCCTTCTAGTACTTTTTTCATCCCAGGAAACAAAAACAGTTGCTTGATATCAGATTAGGGAGGGTGGGGCAAGGGGATCATGCCATTTTTGGTCAAAAACTCAGTGTGGTGTGAGCAGGTACGTTGTCATGATGGAAGAACCAGTCATTTGTTTGCCACAACTTGGGATGTTTCTTCCACAAATTGTGAAGTAACCTTCTGAAAACTTCCAGATTACAAACTTTGGTTGATTGTTTGACCTGAAGGAACAAATTTCAAGTACACAATCGCTCTTACATCCAAGAAACGAATGATCATTGTTTTTCTTTTTTTTGGGGGGGGGTCCCCCTTGTATCAATTTTTTTGTCTGTATAGATTTGCCTGTTCTAGGTACTTCATATTAATGGAATTATATATACCACAGTTATATTTACATTGTCTAAATTTCATGTTCATATGAAAATTATGGTTTGCAGTTTTGATCCCAGTTCTAGTCCTGGTAAATATATCTGCATTTTTGTAGTAAATCCAATCCCAAAGAAGTTAAATTGGAGAATAGGTAAGCGTTATCTCCTTTCTTCTGAATTATAGTAAGTTCTCACTTAACGTCGTCAGTAGGTTCTTGGAACTATGGTGAAATGTGTAAGAAAACCAATTTTACCATATACTAATTGATATAAAGAAGAGTTAAGTTCCTGTGGCATCTTATCAATGTCATAATGAAATGGCATTATTAGAGAACCTGCTGTACTGATTATGATTCTGTACATAGTTTCCTATTTTGTTTATAGGTTTAACCTAAAAGTTGAACCACAAAAGCAGTTGGTTATATATTCAAAAATTATATATTTACTGTAAGATTACCATGTGGTTATATTTTAATTAACTATAAGAACTTCTTTGTTTATAGTATATTCAGCAGAACATAAGAGCAGATTGTTCCAATATTGACAAAATTCTTGAACCACCTGAAGGCCAAGATGAAGGTGTATGGAAGTATGAACATTTAAGGTAGGTCCTTATGATATATCAAAATAGTAATAGTACTTCTGTTAGTAAAAAAATCTTTGATATTAATGATTATGAGTCGTAAATAAAGTTGTATGTAACTGCAGACCAAAAAGACAAATTTGAAAGCTTTTATTTCTCTATAGAGGATCATATCACAGCCCTAGTATAGACTAGGTATCTGATGAGTAACCTACTAACTACTGTGAACTTCTAATCTTTCCTTTAGTAAATAGAGATAAATTATAATCTTGAAATAAGGAGTTTTGGAGCTTTTCATAATATCCTTTGCATTAGAAAGTGAATGAATGCTAAATGACTAGTTAGAGTTGACTTTAGATATAGCTGTATCCTGAAGTTACTAGGTTGTTTCTTGAAGTTAAAAACTTTTCACTGTAAATGGGAGCTGGGATGAATTGATAGGTTAAATATAGAGAATGCAGTATGGATATATGTTCATTAGGGTTTGTCACTTTTGAGTTGATTTTTCAATAAGTGTAGTAGAAATATGACTTTTCCTGAATAAATTAGACCACATTTACTGTGATGAGTGCTTCAACTTTTAGATAAGTGACTTTTTTTTTTTGATGCTATGGAATTGTTGCAAAGATATAATGTCCTGTCATAACAGTTCAGCAATTTTAAGAGGCTACAGCATCTTTGTACTATGCTAGTTTCTTGGACAAATCACTTGACTACTTGATCTAGTTTTTTAAAAAGACATCTCAATGCATAATTGAAAATATGACTTTGTAGATATTTCCCCATTCTTATAAATCAAGACAGAGAGCACTTTAGTATAACATATCCTCTGCTTTATTTTAATCAGCTTTGAAAATAACTACTTACTTATCTAGCAGGATTAATATTGAAAATAAGTAAGGATTTTTTTCATAGCATAATTTCTAACAGGTGAAAACTAATTTTAATTTATAAGGTTTTTATTTCAAGCCTAAGAAAAGCTTTTCCTCCCTATTTAACTTAGACTATGAAATATACGTTATACAAAACAAAATTTTCTCATATTTTATTTGTCCTGGTGCTTTTGTTTTTACTGTTATTTTTTTTCTTCTGAATATTAGCCACTTTTTTTGGTCTTGTATTAGTGCATTATATATCACATGTATATTTTTTTGTTTCTTTATCACAGTGTACACATCTTTATAGTTGAGCAAAAAGAGTTTCAAAAATAGCCTTTTGATCTTTGGCATGTGCTTGACGTTATTGATTTGAGACTTAACACTAACTGTTATTAATGCATTTGATTATATTATGATGCTAATAAGAATTGGGTCATAGGAGATACAGTCAAATCTCCCAGTAGCCTATATTGAATCTTTTTTTTTTTTTTTTTGAATCTTTGTAATAGGTAAAGATGCCCCTTTCTCTGAGTGGATACCATGTGAGGGTGCATGGCTTAGCAACTAGAATGCAGGCTGGATTTCAGCTCTGGCCTGTCTTTGCATCTGCACAGCTATATGTGTTAGCCCTGTATTGAATCAACTTGAAGTTGTTAGGTTTGTACTATGTGCCACAGATGGTGTCCATAAACAATGTCAAATAAGTTGGCTTAATTTTGTTATTGGCCATATGTGGATTGGACTAGATGAGAAACTTGTTTATCATCCTCCATCTTTATTACCACTTTGTGGAAAAAAAGCTCAGAAACATGTAACATGCAGCCTACAACATGAGCCAGCAGAGGGTGATGTGGTGATTCAGAAATAGTGTTATTTTTTTGTAATCTAAGAACATTATTGGGTATTTGGAAAGGAAATACAGTATAGACAACTGAAAGTTTGACCCCTGTCTTTTTGTTATCTTCTATTATAACGTACTTTAAGTAAATACAGTTTTCCTTTCATATATTACAGGGTGGTTTTCCCCCTCTTTTGGAACTCTTTTTTCTTTTTTTTTTTATTGTTTGAAAGAAGGTAAGAGAGAGAGAAGTGGGGAGGGCCCATAGCAGTCTCCATAGTTGTACATCAGTAGTTGCTATATGGTTTCATTCCACACAGATGGACGTGGAGCCACGTGGGATGGGAACCGACTGGGGGTCTCCCACATGGGAGGTGAGAACCTTTACCACCTTCCTGGTGGTTACTAGTTAGGCCGCAGTTCAGCAAATGGGTTTGCACAGGCTAGGGCCAGGATCCCCAGACCTGTGGATCAAGACAAGTGCCCAACCTGCTGAGCTATACCAGCATTCCTTTTTGGGATTTTATTTTTTATTTATTTATTTATTTATTTATTTTATTTTTTTAAAGATTTATTTTTATTGTTTTTGACAGAGAGAGAGAGAAACAGAGATAGAGAGAGAAGGGGGAGGGCCCTGAATAGTCTCCATAGTTGTACATCATTGGTTTTTCCACATAGTTTCATTCCACAGGTGGGCGCAGGGCTGCACAGGGCAGAAATTGGGCTGGGGTGTCACCCCAGTGAGAACTGAACTGGGGGTACTTCCCAGTTCAGCATATGGGTCCACACGGGCCGTGGCCGGGATTTGATCCTCGGTCCCCGGGGCTGCAAAAGTGCTTAACCCACTGAGCCATCCCGGCTTTCCCAAGGATTTTATTTTTTTATCTACCAATTATGTAGGTTTTAGCTTTGCATTTTTAGGAAACTAAAGTATTATCATCTTTTTGATGGGGAAGCATTGTAGTGATTGATAGGATTTTTAGAGGGAACACATTAAATATTTTGACAGCTATGAAGTTATCTTTGTGACATAGAAGATTGTCTTTTCATATCAAATAACAAGTCTGTCTAAAAATGATCTCAGTGTCATGTAGTTTGCTCTGTTATTTATTTTTTCAAAAATACTTTTTAGTACTTACTATGTTCCAAGGATTGTTCTAGGCTTTGTAATTCTCAGTTTGGCCACTTTAGAAGGAAAGAATATGAAAAAATGCCTAAGATCTATTAAGTGACAAAAAAGCAAATTAAAAACTTGTGTATGGTGTGATTCCAATATATTTTAATCAGTGTATAGAAACTCAAATTTACATGTAAACACTAAAAGTATCTTTTGGGAAGTGACAGTAGAATTATGGAATACTTTCTTCTGTGTTATGTTTGAAGTTTTTAAAAGAAGCATGACATTTGTAATCAGAACAAAACTTATAAAATACATAGGAGTATAAAATGTCTAGTCTTTTTCTGTGTATCTGTATGTAGATACACACACACACATAACATTTTACATAACTGGAATCTTACTGTGAATATAAACATACCCTTTGTATGTTTACGTGTATACCAACATTTTATGACTCCATTATTAGAATGTTTCAAAAATTTTTATGTATATATAGGGTCTGTAAATATCTTTGTACGTTTATCTGCATGCATTTCTGATTATTTTACTCTAATAGATTCTTAGAATGACAGTCAAAAAATATATACTTCCTAAGTATCTTGATAAATATTTCCAAGTTACTTCTTAGAAAAAGTCTGCCAGTTGCCAGTGTTAGGAGTGATCAGCTCATCAGATGGTTGTTGGACTTATGGTGATCACTTCTTTAGTTATATAAATGTTGAATAACTGTGGTGTACACTTGAAACTGATATGTTGTATGTTAGATATATTTTTAAATAAAAATCTTTAAAAAATTATCAACTGTGAACTATGATATTAAACATTGTTTAGGGTTGTTAGTTTTGGGATTTGTTTATTAATATCTATGTCTTTGTAGGAAATGTGACACGTAAATTCAGATGGTGTTGATAATGGTGATGAGGGAGGAAGGATGGTACTGATGGAATTCTGTTTTGACAATTAATATTGTAAAAATAATGAGAGTAGATAAGACTTTTCATTTATATATTTGCATTTTTAGGCAATTCTGCCTTGAGCTAAATGGACTTGCTGTCAAACTTCAGGTAATATTTTCTTTAAACTATGATTGAAAGTTATTTTTCTCTTTGTTTTTGTAACTTAATAGGCTTACAAAGTTTTATCCAAAATTTCTAATAATTTTAGAATTTTACATAGAAATGTAGTAATCCAAATGATAAACTTTTCAATTATTATTTTACATATTAAGAAATGTAACTTTTTAACAGAATGAATGCCATCCAGATACATGTACTCAGATGACAGCAACTGAACAATGGATTTTTCTTTGTGCAGCTCATAAAACACCAAAAGAGGTGAGAATTTATACAATAGAATGATTAATAATATTGTTATAACCTAAATCTTTCCAACACAGTGGTTTACCAGTTTTTAGAGTTTGTAGTTTGCTGTTTATTTTGCCAGTTGGTTTAGAGTTCTTTGCTGAAAGGTTATTGCCACAATGCTATTTAAGATTTCTTATGATTAGTACCATTTTTCATAATTGGGCAATTACATGGACTAGAACTTTATGATTTATTGTCTATCGCAGAGAAAGATTTGTCATATCGTGCTGGTATCTAATGTGTAATAGAGGAGATATATGTGTTTAGATTTTTGGTTCAGTCACAATTTCTTCTGATAGTAACAACTGTTGGTGATTACTAGTTGATGTTTCGTCTATTAAATAGAAATGTTACTTTTGAGCTTTTTAACTTTGTCGGTCAATACTTTTTCTCTGCATTTCATCAATGTTTCTTACTATTAGTTTGAAACCCACCATAATAATTTTCCTTTTCGTATTTGGTCCTGCATTGAAAAAGTTGTTTTTGAGTCTCTTCAGTTATTGTTAAGGTGAGATTATAGGATATAGACATTTATAGAACTTTGTTTTATTTTAAATAATTTCTTCATATGATATCCTAGTACATAATTAGTTTTCCTTAGTTATCTCAAAAATGTCCTTTACAACTGGTTTGTGTAGGGTATGGATTGCTTTTCCCTTGATCTGCATTCCATTTTCATTTGCACTAATTACTTTTTACTCATGATGTGATTGAAAATGATTGGGTTAGGCCACTTCTGTGGAATTATAGACCTTCAAATTATTCAGTATATTGATACACCTGTAAGGCTTGAAGACAGGTAACTCTCAGTTGTAAAATCAGTATCTGGTGTTCTTTTGTTTGAAAAAGGTAAATTCTTTTAAATAAGGAGTATGTGGTACCTGACTAAGCAAATAGTACTTACGTACTTGAAAGACTGATTTAATTTGAAGTGTTACTTTTTCGTGTTAATACATTGAAGCAATATTAAAATTAAGTATCATTCTATATCTGGGAAAATTCACATAGCATTTTCATTGATAAGTCACTGAAATTGGCTACATAATATAGTGCAAGCTTGTCCAACCTATGAGCTGCATGCAGCCCAGGATGGCCAACACAAATTCATAAGTTTTCTTAAATAAAACTTTTCTTCCTTCCTTCCTTCCTTTCTTCCTTCCTTCCTTCCTTCCTTCCTTCCTTCCTTCC
>PVKE010032507.1:0-18442 GCA_004027555.1 Craseonycteris thonglongyai
AGCCGTCCCGGCTTTCCCCTCTATTTTACTTTTTGACAGATAGAGAGAGAGACAGAGACAGAGACAGTTAGAGAACCGAACTGTGGGAACTCCCCAGTTCAGCACGTGGGTCCTGCCTGGGCCGGAGCCGGGATTCGATCCTCGGTCCTCATGGCCTCAAAGCGAGCGCTCAACCCGCTGAGCCGTCCCGGCTTTCCCCTATATAATTTAATTTTTAATCCATATAGAAATTGAGTATATTGTAAAGTGAGGCTCTAACTTTTTTTCCAAATAGTTAACCAATTACTAGAGAATCATTTACTGAATAGTCCTTCATTTCTGTATTGTTCTGTTTTCAGAATATTCTATAGATCTCTCTTATTTAAAGATTTACTTTATTATTTGAGAGAACATGAGGCTAAGAAAAAGAGAAGTGGGAGGGCCCAGAGCAGTCTCCATAGTTGTACATCATTAGTTGTGACACCATTTCATTCCACACAGGTGGATGTGGGGCTGCACAGGGCAGGAACTGAACTGGGGGCCTCCCACAGAGGAGGTGAGAACCTTCACCACTGAGCCATCCCGGCAGTCACCAATTGTGCCGCAGTTCAGCATATGGGTTTGCACAGGCCAGGGCTGGGAATTGAACCCTGGACCTTGCAATTATGAGGACAGCACTCAGCCATTGAGCTATCCTGGCATCCCCATCTACAGATCTCTTAATGAACATACACTAGTACTACAGTTAGAAATACTATTGCTTTATAAGCAGTCAGGGAGCTATATCTTTCTTGCTCACCACTGTATCCCTAGGACCTAAAATAGTGCCTGCAACTGAATAGGCATTCACTAAGTTTTTGAATCATGAATGAAATGAAGGTTACTGTCACACAAAAGTGGGAAGCAGAAGAAGACACCCTCCAGAATGAATATACTCCAAGTCAGGACCTCTGTTTAGGGGACTGTTAGGTCACCAAGCCTGAGGCTTCCTAAATGTGCTAAAATGCTCTAAGAAAACAAGAGAACAAATAGACATTCTTTTCCAGGAGGTTCGATATAATGTTGGAAAACAAGCTTTCTTCAAGAGAAAGATACTACAATTTCTGTCACCAGCTGGTCAACCATAGTTCTTGGGAAATACTGGGATAAAGTCAATCTCATGATTCTTTAAAGGTTGTAGGAAACAATCACTGTTTTAATATTCTTGTGTTCACTTCTCTTCTTCAGAAGGCCTAACTCCTATACATAGTGCCTGAGGTTTTTGTTGGGCCTTAGTGTCATACACTGGACTCCAGGGGTAGTGTCCAGATCTGAAAGTGGAAAAGCTGAAGGATATGGAGCTGAATGCTACTGAATCCAGTGCATCCCCAGAAATTCAATCTCCAGTTCCTGATAAGAGCTTGTTTTCTTGTCATTTGGCCTCATTCACCATATAAAGCATAGTTCAAATACTCTTTCCTAGGAAAGACTTTCTTGCTTCCTTCTCACTCAGCCTCTTTGCTACTTTCCATCACAACACTTATCCTACCATATATATATATAATGTATCTGTTTGTGGATTTCTCTACTACACTGTTAGTTCCTCAAAATTAGGGACTGTGTCTGTACTTCCAATATCTAAGGCTTGGTATGTGGTAAGTTTTAATAAATGTTTATTGAACTCAATTTGTCCTGTCACCTAATTATGGAGCAGCAAGAGAAATCCTGCTTAAATGAAAGCTCCTGTAAGTTATATCTGAATGAATGAATAGAACGTCCGAGTCAAAACGAGTCCCAAAAGTAATCTTGTCTAATCTCTTTATAACGCTAAATTTCCTCTACAATTCCCTTGTGTCAAGTAGTTATCCAGGATCTATTTGAACATTTAGAAATGGGAAGCTCATTACCTCTGGAATTAGCTTGTTTCATCACCAATGAGCTTAGAGTTTAAAAAGTTCTACATTCAGTTTAACAAAAATTTATCTTCCATTAGCTTCCACTCAGAACAAACCTATTTATTCCTCTTTCATGAGAAAACTACTCATATATTTCATGACACTTCATGTTCCCCAAGTCTTCTCTTTTTCAGGAAAAAAATAGACTCTTCCAAATGTGATTCATATAGCCCCTCCAGGTAGCTTTGCCTTTTTTCTCCATATTCCAGGAATAGCCTGACCACAGCAGAACCAAGCAGGTCTATCATCCCCCTTGTCCTCTGGCCTATATTATAGTTATATTAGTCCACACAGCTCAGGGTATTTAGTCAGCACATTGTTGACTAAAACTCTTTAATCTTTTTCATGCAGGCTCCAAAGCCAGACCCTTCCACCCCCTACCCTGAGGTCATGCAATTAGAATTTTGGACTCAAGTGAAGAGTTGGTTTATCCTTTTAAATTTCATTTTGTTAAGTTTCACCATTGTTTCAGCCCTGTCAAGACCTCTAAGAATCCGAGTTCTGCTATCCAATGTGATCACTACCTTTCTGTTTTGTATTAACCTGTAAACGTGGTGAGCAAGCAAGTCAGTGATAAATGCCAATGGTAAAGCACCTTATGACAAGTCATCAGAGAGCCCTTCTCCCAAATTCACTCCATCCCTGCCCCTGCACTTTACCAGTACCCAACTTATGTTTGTATGCTATTCCTGTTTTCATTGGACAAAGTCAGGCCAGAGTTCTAAGTGGTGCCTTAACTTACTTCCAGACTGGAAGGCCTTGTCTTCATGAGCTCATCCCATAGTCGGCGCCAGATGGCCTGAGTGGAGAGGCCTGTAGGGAGAAATGTCACATTTTTGGACTGCTCCTTGGCCACCATGAATGAAGTACATCAGCCTTTTAATGTCCTGCTCTTGGTTCACAGTAGCAATATGGCAAAGTGGTAAAGAGCACTGGTTCTAAAGACATACTGCCTAGGTTTAAATATAAGCAAACCACATTCTAGCTATGTGACCTTGCGCAAATTAATATTTTTGTACCTCAGTTTCCTTATACCGGTATGTAAAATGTAGTTAATGGTAGCTTTTTCATATAATTGTTGACAAGATTAAATAAATTTCTCCAGGTAAAGTGTCTAGGACAGTGCTTGGCCCATCACAGTTAGATAAATGTTAACTTTTTTTTTAAGATTTATTGTTTCAGAGGTGAGAGAGAGAGACAGACTAGTAAAGAGAAGTGGGGAGGGGATAAATGTTAACTCTTAACAGATATGTCAAATGAGGGGTATGGGAGGCAGATTGTTAAGGTAGAAAAACTAAGATTCAGAAGATTTTGAGTTCTAGTCTGGCTTTGCTACTTGCAATTATGCTGTGCCTATGGCCTCACTTTTATTGGTATAAAGAAATCATATTCTTGCTTTGTGTTTCACAGGACACTGAGGAATCAAAAAGTAGGTATGAAGGTACTTTTTGAAAAGCAAGAGGTTCTATGCAAGTATCAGGTGTAATATTTACCTGGACAATAATATATTGCCTTGCTTATAATCAGTGACTGAGAAAAAGACAGAAAGACACTCACCTTTCTTGAGGGCAGTTTCCTCAATCCTTTCCAAGTAATATATATTGAGCAGAGGTAAGATGCTTTGAAGTATTGGGCCTGGGAGGGCTACAAAAACCAAAACACAAAATTTATTTTTCTTCCATGGTTCCAAGCATTATTTATCCTATTGGAAAAGAAAATAGAAGAACACACTTCTCATTTGACAAATGGAACCTACAGAAGTTAACCTAAGTCTAATTCAAACTGGTCCATTTATTTTCAGCTACTTAGTTGGCAGCTGGAATTTCAGGGCCTTATACATCCACAAAGATGAGATAATACCACAAAGCAAACTGATATGCTCATTTAGAAGCTGGTCAGTTCATTTCTGCCCAAACATAATGAACAATTCTGCATTTAAAAGGTCCTATTGAATATGTGTGATAAAAAAAAGTCCTTCATAATCTGGGCCCTACTAACTTCTCCAGCTGCCTTCTTAGCCTCCTACACTTTAGCTACACTAAGCTACCTTTTTCATTTAACACGTTACACTGCTTTCTGCTTCTGTGCATGAGATTCACGTTGTCATGCTGTTCTCTCCATCAGGAATAGCCTTGCCACTTTCAGCATATCAACTATTCATATTTTAAGTATCACATACCCTTTATTAAGTTTTTCCTGAATTCCCTTCCCAATCTTCCAGGTTGGCCACTTCCGTCCACTATACCCTGAACTAGTACTTTCCTATGAAGAATGGAATTAGGCTTTTACTCTAAATTCAATAGTTGTTTATCTTAAAAACAAAACTTAGGGGAAGCCAGGGTGGCTCAGTGGGTTAAGGGCTCACTTTGCAGCGCCGGGGACCGGGGATAGAATCCCGGCCCCGGCCCGTGCGGATCCATATGCTGAACTGGGAGCTCCCCCAGTTCAATTCTCTCTGTCTCTGTATCTCTCTCTCCCCCCCCTCTCTCTCTGTCAAAAATAAATAAATAAAATATACCGGTATATTAAAAAAAACAAAAACAAAACTTACTTGCAGACTTTCCGAGAACTGAGAGGCATTATAGTATCATGGCTAAATGGTTTAGTCTCTAGAGTTGCACAAAACTGGGTAAAATCCTGATTGTACCACTTAGTTAACTGTGAATCCTTGGGATTAACATCTTTAAAACTAAATTTCCGCAATGTTAAAATGATGATAACTACCTCATAACATTGTTGTGAAAATTAAAGGATACCATGCTTGTAATCTTTTTAAGACCAAGCTTGGCCATAATAAGCTCACTAGATGTTATTAATTACTATTTTTATCCTGTCAATAGCATTTCTGTCCAGCCAAAAATAAGTCTAAGACCTTGGAGTATACCATATCTAAGGAAAATCTTTCAAAACTTCCATTCCAGGATTTTCTTTTATCTTTACATATGGAATAGTTAAATCTTGCTATCCAAGAGTCTATTACAATTCTTTGTATATAGTAGGTACTCACTCTACCTGCTGAATGAAAGCACAAATTTCCTATGCTATTACACTAATGTAGGCTCTCTATTGCATTCAAGATAAAGTCCAAGTTCCATATCCTGGCATTCAAGGTCTAATATACCTATTCTGAAGTTTCCTCACTATATCCTTTCCTGTTACCTCTACTCACTTTCCCCTCTCTCCCTAACCAAAGCAAAACCAGTTCACTAATCCAGAAAGCCTTTCCTGGATTTTAGCCCATTCTGAGACCTTCCTCTAAAATAGCACTGCCTAGCAGGCCTCTCACTTGGTCTAACCTGATTCAGCTTTTGCTGTGTGATGGTTTACCTGGACTAGGCCCATGGGAGCTCTTCCTTGTCTGCCTCTCCAATCTGCCCCCCTCTGTTTAGCCATCCCCGCTCAGAACTACAAAGATTCTCACCCCCTATTATCCACAAATGCTTCTCTTCCTTTCTCCATTGCTTCCTTCTAGCCTACACTTTTAATGCTTCCCCTTCCCAACTTGGGGTTTCCACACCCAACTCTTTTCCTTTCTAGCCAGGTTTAGCATCCCAGAAGCTGCAGGTTAACAAAGCCATATCCTCTCTGCCTTCCACATTCCCCAGAGCTTTTCTGAGCTCCCTGCCCACCTCCACTGAGACTTTTCTCCCATTCCCCATAGGTCAGCCTGACCCTTCTCAGCTGATGGCACATGTCCTCTACAATCCCCTTCCCTCATCAGGACTAACGTATTCTAACAGTCTTTCCACAGTACATGAAGTAACTTGGCTTCTTCAGGATTGGTGCCCCATCCCCACCACACCAAGGGCCTTTCCACATCCCTGGGCCTCCTTAACCACTCTCCACAGCCTTGAGGCTTATTCCAGGAGGCCCAACTCCCACAACTTCTGGGCTTTTTCTCCATATTTCTTTTTATGGTGCAACCCAAACGTTCATACTGGGACCTCAAGCTCTCTCTCTCGACCTTACCAGGGCCTTCCTCCTGGTAAAGACCCACCACCACTCCTGAGGTCTTCTCTAGAACCCCACTTCCCAATCCCACCTGCCCAAGACCCAGGGCCTCCTCTCCTGCCACCCCTCCCCCTTCTCTGGGCCCTGGGCCTGGGCCTGGGCCTGGCCTGCAATCTCCTCGCCCAATTTCAGCCCTGGCCTCTGGACCCCACCCCCTCACACCACCAATATGTATGTCAGGCCCAAGGCCTCCCTTGTCCCCTGTGTGGATAGGGCGGCCTACCTCCACCCCTGGATCCAGGCCCTCACTTTTCTCTCTTAACTTTCACTCTATTAATTTTCACGATCCAGACCCGAGTTTTCCTCATCAGCGGCCAAACTGCGACCGGCAGTACCCATCCCACAGCCCAGTCTCCCCGTGCCTATCGGGCTGCAGGCCTCCCGTTCTCCGTAAACAGGCCGGCCCAGGCCCGCTGACTCTAGCTCAGCAGCCAGGCTGGTCATTTCGCCCTCCCCGGCCCCTCATCGCAGCGCCCCAGGCCGCCCCACTTTGCTGCTCAGCCTGGGCGCCCTCCAGCCAAGCCGGGCCTGTGGGTCCCCGAAGCTCTCAGGCCTGGGGCCTCCTTTCACTCCCACTCGGACCAAGGCCTCCTAGCGGCGACGCGCCCCCTCCCAGTCCCGAATCCCCGGGCCGTAGCCCCGCCTGGGGCCTCCTTGGCCCTTCCCGCCTGTCCGTCATTCGAGCCTCCCTCGATCGCTGACCGGCTCCGCGCCTCCTTTCACCGGCTCTTTCTTGGATCCTTCCTCGCCGCTCAAGCCAATCCGAGCGGCCTCCGGCGTTCCCTGCCTAGCCCGTCAGTCCGTCGCTCAATCCGCTTGGCACCCGAGGCCCTGGTCGTCAGTTCACTGTCTTCAGCCTCGGGCCGTCAGCCAGGCCTCAGCGCTCCAAGCCTCTCCGCCTCTCTCCCCGTCCCGTTCCCTCGCTCCCCAATCCACTGGGCTACCCTGGCCCATCAGCTTGGCCTCTGGGGTCTCGGCATCCGCGGTGTGTCAGGCAGATACCGGTGGCCCTGCACCGTCAGTCAGGTCGGGTGGCCCGGGGCCGGGCCTCCTTGCCTTAGGCCGGGCCTCCCAACCTCGGCCCCCGCCCCCCAATAGCCGGGCCATCCTTGCCGGTCCGCTCAACATCCGAAACTCCCCAGCCCGCTCCAGCCCGAGTGTCAGTACGGTGCCCAAGGCCCGGCCCGTCAGTCCAGCCTCTGTCGTCCGGGCCCTGCCAGCTTCGTCCCAGACCGGGCCTCCTGGCCTCGCCCCCCGCGCCCCCCGGCCAGGCCGCGGTGCGGGTCTATCTGCCAGTTTTGGTGCTCGTCTTTACTCTACCAAGCCCGGCCAGTCTCGGAATTCATGCTCCGACCCGACGGACTGGCTTCCATTGCCCGGGGCTGGGCCTTGCCCCGGGCCTCCCGGCCTCGCCCCCCGCGCCCCCTGGCCGCTGGGCCGCCTCCGCTCGTTGCCAGAGGTAGCCCCTCACCCCGCGACTTACCCCACACCCCGCTCTCCAGAACCCCCATATGGGCGCTCACCGCCCGCCCGCACAGCTCGAACAGGGCGGGGGGAGCGCTGGGGCCCGAGGCCGAGCTCTTCGCTGGCGCCGCCTCCCGGGACGTGGCCTCCATGGTCGTTGCCGCCGCTACCTCACAGAACCAGCAACTCCGGGCGCGCCAGGCCTCGGGCGCCGCCATCTTGGGGAGGTGCGCGAGCCCGAGAGTGGTAGACGCGGACCGCCATCTTGAAAAGGTCAGCAGTTAGGACGGTTTCATCCGCGATGTGGGGAAGAATGAGAACTGCGCTAAAAGAACAGAGCATGAACCTGCATACTTCCCAAGTCTCTTAAAATATAATATTTTAAATAAATCTCTAAACCAACACATATGGGGCTGGTATGACTAAGGGGATGTGTCTTAGCAAATCCTCCTCAGGAGTAAATACCAGCTACCCCTACTCCTTGCCTGTAGACGATAGTACATGCCAATCGGAGAGTGTATTCGCCACTACGACGAGTCTGCCGCACTTCCGGTCAGATCGCCGGATATCCGCTGAGTGACCCTTACAAGTCCTTCTTGATCCTGAAGTGGAATAGGTCCTGGTGTTTTTGTTCGTGTTGAATCCAGAACTGTAATCGGACATGGGGCTGGACGACGAGCGAAAGATGCTGACCGGGTTTGGAGACCCCAAGCAGGTAAGGCATGGCGATCGACTCGACCCTCTACCGAGGGTCAGGACCTAGCCCGCCAAAACACGCTCGGGGCCCTCTTGGTCCATCTTTACCCCCTAGAGTTTGCGGGGAAAGGGGAGCTGGTTCCCTCGACTTTCCCAGAATTCGTCGAATGACCTTGGGCAAGTAGATGACTAGTTTTTCTCTGGACCTCGACTTCCCCATTCTGTGAATATGGTGAAGGTTAAACGAGAGGGAAAATACTGTATTGACTAAACTTTTGTAAAAATCGTATCTATATTTTTAGTCAATGAAGTGCTCTGAGTACCTGATTTGACAGGTTTGGGGAGCGAACGACCAACCCTAGCCCTTACCTCAGTTCAGTTGAGGAATCCCTGCCACATCTATGGAGGTTCCAGAAGTCTGGCCTTTTGCTATTTTCAGTCAAAAAGTGTTTTGTTTTGTTTTTTTTCCCCTTTGTGGGAACTGGGGGGAGGGAAATGTGTTTGGGGACAGTGTAGGAATGTGTAGTATAATATTGTAATTGAAAGGGAGCTCTTTCCCACAGTAAGAATGCTGATTAATAATAATAATAATAATAATAGTAATAATTTGACTGCTTACAATTTCAGGTGCTTTATACACACTAATTCATTTAAATCACACAGTGGTCTTATGAGGTATTAGGTACCATTATTGCCATTTTACAGATGAGGAAACAAGCATAGAAAGGTTGAATATCTTGTCTTAAGGACACATAGCTAATAAATCATGGAGCCAGGAACTAAACCAAGAAGCATGGTTCCAGAGCTTAATATTAACCACAGTGCAACACCACTTTAGGAAGACAGCTAGCTTTTGTTTCCAATCAACATTTCCTATCGATTCTGTTCTGTGGTCACTTTGGGGCAGGCAGCTATTTTCTGCACTTACGGGTTCAGAATATTTGGAAACTAGCTTATCCTATAGTTTATCTTACTCTTACTATTTTCAGAAACAGGACTAGAAAGACATAGAGTCCACCTCAGAAAGTTCAGCAGGAAGTATACCAGAAAGTTCAGTAGGGCTCACCACAGCAGTAGATGAGAAAAACAAAGTAAATAAGTAATCAATTTAAAAATTAGGGGGGTGCTGGGATGGTTCAGCAGGTCAAGCATTTGTGTTGCAGCCCCGGGGTTTGAGGATCAAATCCCAGCCCTGGCTGGTACAGACCCATATGCTGAACTGGAGGAACTGGAGTGTGACACCAGATTGGCTTTCACCAGGGTGAGCTTCCCATGTGAGAGGCCCCCAGTTTGGCCCCCAGCTCAAGGGGGCATACCTCCCATTCTCCAGGCCTCTGGCCTGGTTCCTCCCTGCCCACCTGTGTGGAATAAAACTTGAAAAACTGATGACGTGCAACTATGGAGACTGCTGTGGGCCATTCTTTCTGTCTTCCTCTGTGTTTCTCTATCAAAAACAATAAAAAAATAAATAAATCTAAAAAAAAAAACTTAGGAAACAGAAGTCTTTTATGAAGAACCTATACCTCTTGGAGATTAAATCTTTTTATTTAGTGTGCCTTTGGTTTTTTTCATTGACTGGAATTTTACATGAAGTAGTTCATATTCAAACTTGTATTTGGATTTGTTTTTCCAAAACAAGCCATGATACTTTTGACATAAAATTATCAAAGACACAAAATGCTCAATGTAATCTGTAGCTTTGCTAATAGGGAAATGATATAAACTTGCTTCTAGTATAATAATTTTTGGTTTCTAACTCAGAATATGATTTCACTTTTTTTTGGATAACTTTTAGTATGAATTTGTTTAAAGAGCAAGGTTAATAAATCCTATTTAATGAAAAACTAGAATTTTGCATCCTAAATAACATCTTTATGTTTAGAAGAGACCTGTCCAAGCCTCCCAACTCTCATGAATTTTGGTCCTTTCCCTGAGGCATGGTAGAGAATGAGGCACATTGTGTTGGCATTTTGGAAACATAGTGAGGAATTGCTGAGCTAGTTCTTATTTTTTTGTATACCTTTTCTTTCCCTTCCCCCAATACAGTCATGGGCATGCAAGGCAGGCAAACACCTTACTTTGGACAGATTGAAATATCAGATAGACTTGCTCTTCCCCAGATTTAGGCCTATGCTGATGCTCCCACGGGGAATAATAATAATTATTATTATTATTAATGATTTTATTGTTTGAGAGGAGAGAGAGAGAAGCGGGGAGGGCCCGGGCCCAGAGCAGTCTCCATAGTTGTACATCATTAGTTATGATATAGTTTCACTCCACACAGGTAGATGTGGGGCCATGTGGGGTGGGAACCAAGCTGAGGGCCTCCCATGTGGGAGGTGAGAACTTTCACGGCCATCCCAGCCATTACCAGTTGCACCAAAGTTTAGCATATGGGTTTGCATGGGCCAGGGCCAGGAATCAATACCCAGATCTCACTGTTGCAAGGCAAGTGCTCAACCTGCTGATCTATCCTGGCATCCCCCACAATTTTTTTTACACTGCTCCACTTGGAAGAAAGGAAACTAAGTTTGAGATTGTGCACCTGAATCAGAAACAATTAGATAGGGCCCAATGTTTTCATGCTTGTGATTAGAGTCATGTAGACCTTTGGTACACTTACATTGATTGGCTACTTAAGAGTCCTGGGAGTTCAGCAAGCCAAAAAGCAGTGGCTGTAATGATCTTTAGTTAAGCTCTGGCCAAAAAAAGTTTAGATTTGGCCATTTTCATATTTCCATTTCAGGGTCAGAATATAGAAAAAAAATGTTAGTTCTCCTCCTTAGTTTGGGATTTAAGGACTAAATTTAGCTATTTCTGGTAATAATGGGGTCCACCAGAGTTTAAAACAAAATACTTTTAAGTTACATAGGTAGCTTCCATATGAACATCGGACAGCTTGACTATCAGAAAATGTCTAATTAGTGTTATCTCTCATATGGGAGTTCTTTAAGGGGCTGTTGTGATTAAATCATCATAGATTTTAAAAAAGTGCTTTATAAACTTGATAATGTTGTGCACACTTCGGGTTGTTGCTAATGAAAATGAGATAGTATGTCCTTGTTGAAAATGTACCCAGGATTTGTTTTAATCAGGTATGGTAAGGTTTCAGACATGGAGACAACTGTTTTTGAAAGAATTTACTACTTGCAGTTCCCCCAAAGAAGTGGGCATGCCACACCACCCAGGGCCACATGGGTAGTGCTTGGACCTGCCAGAAGCAGAAGGAGCAAGGGTTTCTGAGTGAAGGAATGGATGAAGCAGGATAGGCAAGCTTTTTAGCAAGTTTAGGATTGGATGATTTGAATCATTTTGATGGGCTTTGGGCTACAGGGGTGGTACTTGGCCCTGGGGTGATTAGGGCAGTGGCAATAATTGGTTTAGTGTAGGAGAGTTAGGATAAAGGAAGTAGTAGTTAGTGGTAAGGGTTTAGGATTGTTTGGTTTGCATATGAGAAGCATGCCCCCAGCAAGTTGTTTGCTATCCCTAGAAGCCAGCCCATAGGAAAGGCTGTCTCTCCAGGATTAGCAAGGCCCCTATAATGTCAAACTATCATAAAATACAGACATTTTAAAACATGATTAATATAATGTATATTCTCAGTAATTATAAGCCCAGTATCATTGGCAGTATATATATCATAAAATCACTGACATTAATTTTGTTTTCCTTTTGTAGGAGGAAGAGGAGGAGGAGGAATTAGTGGTAAGAGCTGTCCCAGGTTTGGCACCATCTCTGTAGAAGGAACTTTGAGCTTCAGGAAACTCTGAAGCCATTTTAAGGAGTCTTTATACTTGACACCTTGGAGAGAATGGAATGGAAAAAGCCTATAATGCTTCATTCCTGTGCAGTGGAGTGTTTGGGGGTGTGGGCCTGGGAAGCTGAGTCTTTTCTGTGTTTGGTACTTCTCCCGTCTTCTCCTGGCGGGAACAGAGCAGTATCTTGAGGGCCTGGCACTCAATCACCTGCTGTTTGTAGTTTAATAAAGAATTCTGGAAGGAGCTTTTTAAAATGGTTCTTCTCCATGTTAACATTGCCTTTCTAGCTGGGCAGCTGAGGTGCATAGGCCTGGCTGTCAGATAAGGGGAATTGAAATTCACAGACGTTACATATCCCAAAATGCTGTGTTAACAAGGCCTCCTATAGTTCTGCTTCAAGTTTGGCCAGGTTTCCTTTATCACCTTGTTTTTCAGATAGGCCTGAGGCTTTCAGTGCATACTGGCAACCTTGGAAGGCAGGAATGTGAAACCTTTCCCTACTACTTAGCATCAGAATTGAATGGGAGACCCCATTCTGCCATTTCTGCTGGCAGTGTGGCTCTGCCAGCTGGCCTTCTGCACGGTAATTCAGAGGCAGCACCTTGATTTGGTGGTTGTATTAATCAAAGTATATTGTTTGTGAATTGCCTCCTGAAACCCTCATTTTTTTTTTCTGTGTTTCTCCTTCAGGATCCCCTAACAACAGTGAGAGAGCAATGCGAGCAGTTAGAGAAATGTGTAAAAGCTCGGGAGCGGCTAGAGCTCTGTGATGAGCGTGTGTCTTCCAGGTCACACACGGAGGAGGATTGCACAGAGGAGCTCTTTGACTTTTTGCATGCAAGGGATCACTGTGTAAGTCAGCCTAAAGTCAGGAAGGAAGAAAGTTTACAGTGGCCAGGGAAGACTTGGTGTTGACAACCTTTCTATCCTAGGGGCACATCCAGCAATAAGCATTTACTGTGCCTCAATATATGTCAGGTACAGTGCTGAGCATTTTACATGATTAATATTACCCTACCACTTTCAGTGGAGGCAGTTATTATTATCCCCATTTTACAGAGAAGAGGAATGATGTCCCAACTTGTACTGCTAAACAATGGGGAAGCTGAACTTTGTACTTTTAAGTAAAGGCTACTTTAAAAAATAATTTATATCCTTCATGTGTCTCTTTCATAATAGTTGGTCCAAAAAGTTTTTATTTTTTAGATTTATTTCATTGTTTTTGACAGAGAAACAGAGAGAAGGGGGAGGGCCCTGAGTAGTCTCAATAGTTGTATGTCATCAGTTTTCATTCCACACGGGTGGGCTGGGGCCGCTTAGGGCAGGAACCAGGCCAGGGGCTCCCACATGGGAGGCACACCTCCTCAAGCTGGGGGCCGAACCAGGGGCCTCCCACATGGGAAGCTTGCCCCAGCAAGAACTGAACTGGGACCACACCCCAGTACAGCATAAGGATCCACACGGGCTGAGGCTGGGTCTGAGATTCGATCCTTGGTCCCCGGGGCTGCAAAGCGAGTGCTGAACCTGCTGAGCAATCCGGGCTTCCCCTAGTTTTTATTTTTTTAAGTAAACTTGTGTTTGACTCTCTTACATACAACAGTAAAGTGTTTTAAATTATACCTTAGGCAAAGTTTGATATGGTTGCTTATGTTAAAACTGATTGGGGGAAAGCCCAGATGGCTCAGCGGGTTAAGCGCTCACTTTGAAGCCCCGAGGATCGAATCCCGGCTCCCGGCTCCGGCCCAGGCGGACCCACATGCTGAACTGGGGTGTGCCCCCAGTTTAGTTAAAAAAAAACAAACAAAAAAACACAACAACTGATTGGATGGCTAATAAGCCTATGAAAAGATGTTCAGTACCATTGCTATAAGGAAAATGCAAATCAAAACCACAATGAACTACCATTTCATATCCATTAGATTGTCATCGAAAAGATAGGTAAAAAGTGTTGGCCTATATGGAAAAATTAGAAACCTCATACACTGCTGATGGGAATGTAAATCGGTACAACTCTGTGGAAAATACTATAGCAGTTTTGCAAAGGTTAAACAGAGATTCATTCTGTGACCCAGCAGTTTTACTCCTAGGTATATACCTAAGACGAATGAAAACATAGGTCTACACAAAAACTTGTACACAAGTCACATAAGCGTTATTCATAATGGCCCCAAAATGGAAATAACATAAATGTTCATCAACTGATAAACGGATAAATAAAATGTGCTGTATCCATTCAATGGAATATTATTTGGCAATAAAAAAGAAATAAAGCACTTTACTCAAAACTCTAAATATAGAATTACCATGTTGATCCAGCAGTTCCACTTCTGGATGTATACTTCAAAGAATTAAGGGGAGAGCCGGGACGGCTCAGCGGGTTGAGCGCTCGCTTTGAGGCCATGAGGACCGGGGATCGAGTCCCGGCTCCGGCCCAGGCAGGACCCACGTGCTGAACTGGGGAGTTCCCACAGTTCGGTTCTCTTACTGTCTCTGTCTCTGTCTCTCTCTCTGTCTGTCAAAAAGTAAAATAGAAATAACTATGCACTGAAGACAAAAAAAAAGATAATTTCTCTCTATAAATGTGAAAAGATAAAAAAAAAAAAAAAGAATTAAGACTGTTCAAGGAGTTGAAAAGATATTTGTGCATACATACATGTTCATAGCATTCACAATAGACAAAGGGTGGGTATAACCCCAAGTGTCCATTGATGGATGGATAAAATGTGGTATATGCATACAATGTGATATTCAAATTTAAAAAGGAAAGAAACTGACACATGTTATAGTATGGATGAACCTTCAAGATAAACCCATCACAGAAGGATGGATATCATTCTCCTTGTATGGGGTTCCTTAAGTACTGGTAGTCAAGTTCATAGAGACAATAGAACTGTGGTTGCCCAGGGCTGAGGGGAGGGGGACTGGGGGAAGTACGATTTAATGGGTACAGAGTTTTGGTTTAGGAAGGTGAAAAAAATTCAGGAGATTAATGATTGCAGGACAGAGTGAATGTACTTAATTCCATAGAAGTGTATAGTTAAAAATGGTTATGTTATTTAAATATTTTTACAAGCAAAGCACAGTTTAAGATTTGGGAGTTAGACAGGCATGGTCCCTTTCTTCACTGAGTTATGAGCCAGCATAGGAGACAGAAGTAGGACAGTTAGTAAACTGGTAAGTCTATTGGGTATAACTTTCTTAGGATGGCCTTCACTGAGCCCCATATTTAAAGCTGCTGTCCCCCACATTTTATTTTCCTCACAGTATTTATCACTATCAGAAATTACCTTCTAGGGGAAGCCGGGATGGCTCAGTGGGTTGGGTGCTCACTTTGCAGCGCCGGGGACCGAGGATCGAATCCCGGCCCCGGCCCCGGCCCGTGCGGAACCATATGCTGAACCGGGAGCTTCCCTAATTCAGTTCTCTCTCTGTCTCTGTATCTCTCTCTCTCTCTCTCTCTCTCTGTCAAAAATAAATAAATAAATAAATAATATATTTAAAAAAAAAAAGACATTTAAAAAAAAAAAAAGAAATTACCTTATATAGTATATATTTTTTGTGTTTTCTAAGTTCCGTAGGAGACAGAGATATTGTCTTGTTTACTGTTGCAACTCAGCACCTAGGACAGTACCTGGCATATGTATAAATATTTGACTTAATTAGCACTATGATGTGCGAGGTATATATTTCTGTGGGTAAGATAGAGGAGGAACAGATTTGTGTGGGGATAGGGCTTTTTTAGAGAAGGCTTGCAGGAGATAACATCTTCAGTTCTAAAGAAAAAAGTGGGACAGAGTTCTAGGTGGAACGGAGATTTGGGTAATTGAGAGTTCACTATAGCTTGAGTGGGGTGGGTGTGTGAGAAGGGGCGTAGTGAAAGCAGGAGCAATACTGTTCAAGGTCATGAAGGACCTTACAAGCCATGACATTAAAGCTGCCAATTAATGACTTCTTTTCTTTCCCTCATCTAGGTGGCCCACAAACTCTTCAACAGCTTGAAATGAATGTGCAGACTCATTCACCCCAGCTTTTATCACCTGGGCATCAGGGTGTTTCCTCATGGTTTTGAATATGCCATTTGTTTCTTATTTGTGTAACTAAGTTCATCTGAAACTCATGGATTTTGACTTAGGCAAGTAGCTTCCATGTAATTAGCAGTGATTCCATCTTAATAAAATTCAGTAATCTGCAGACCTGTCTCCTATCCCTTATTTTTAATTAGGATTTTTTTTTTTTTTTAATTAATTTTTTGACGGGGAGAGAGAGAGAGACAGAGACAGAGAGAGAACTGAACTGGGAGAACTCCCCAGTTCAGCATATGGGTCCGCAGGGGCCAGGGCTGGGATTCAATCCTCGGTCTCTGGTGCTGCGAAGTGAGCGCTTAACCCACTGAGCCATCCCAGCTTCCCCTAGAATTTTTTTAGTTTGAAAATTTCATAAGGATAGAATAATAATCCCTCTGTACCCCTCCCTTAGCAAGTATGTATTTCTTTAATGATAAGGAGTTAAAAAAAATTAATTAAAAAAAATTTATTTTGACAAGTGGTAAGAGAAAAGGGGGGAGGGCTCTGAGCATTCTCTGTAGTTGTACATCATTAGTTGTGACATGATTTCATTCCACACAGGTAGATGTGGGGCCGTGAAGCAGGAACCAAACCTGGGTCGCCTGCATGGGAGGTGTGAACCTTTGCCACCAAGCCATCCACAGTTGCTCCATAGTTTAGCATATGTGGTTGCACAGGCTGGGGATCAAACCCCAGACCTTGCAATTGTGCGACAAGCACTCAACCATTGAGCTATCCTGGCATTCCCTAAGATTTTTTTATTTAGAATTTTTATTTTTTAAAAAGGGGGTAAGGAGAATGTAGCTTTGTGGTGGGAAGGGTACTGGGGTCTAAGCAGGTTGAGAAAAGGGCACCTGGGTAGGTGGTACTGGCAATGAGAGTTTGGTTACAATGGGAACTAGCAGAGAATGGAGTTACAAATATGGAAAAGTAAAAACCAATATGTGTTATGTAGGGAATATATATATATATGAAATTCAGCCCACAAAGGTGGCTTAATTCAATTAAAGGAACTAGGGCTTTTTGGAGAAATGGGTAATTCCAGGGCTGGGTAGGGAAAATACAAGATAAGCCTGGAACATTTTGTTTAAGAAAGAGGGAGATGCTCATAAATCTTAAAAAAAAAAAAAGATGGGAAAGCCCGGATAGTTCAGTGGGTTAAATGCTTGCTTTGAAGCCCTGGGGACTGAGGATCAAATCCCAGCCCCGACCCATGCCAAACCATATGCTGAACTGGGATGTGGAGGTCCCTAGTTCAATTCTTGCCAGTCTACCTTCCCATGTGGGAGGCCCCCATTTCTGTCCCCAGCTAAGGGGGCATACTTCCCATGTGGGAGGACCCTGGCCCAGTTCCCGCCCTGCATGGCCCCCACCCACCTGTGTGGAAAGAAACTATGTGAAAACTGATGATGTACAACTATGGAAAATGCTCTGGGCCCTCCTCTCTTGTCTCTCTTGTCTGTCAAAAAACAATAACGGGAAGCCAGGATGGCTCAGTGGGTTAAGCGCTCACTTTGCAGCCCCGGGGACTGAGGATCCCTTGCAGACGCATATGCTGAACTGGGGAGTGCTCCCAGTTCAGTTCTAATGGGTGAGACCCCTGCCCAGTTTGTGCCCTGTGCAGCCCTGCACCCACCTGTGGAATGAAACAGGAAAAACCGATGATTTGCAACTATGGAGACTGTTCTGGGCCCTACCCCTTCTCTCTGTCTCTCTCTCTGTCAAAAACAATAAAAATAAATCTTAAAAAAAAAAAAAAATACAATAACATAAATCTTTAAAAAAAAAAGATATACCTTGAACAACTTTGGAAATATTTGACAGTTTAGAGGAAATGAACAAGTTCTTTAAAAGGCACATTGTCGGGGAAGCCGGGATGGCTCAGTGGGTTGAGCGCTCACTTTGCAGCTCCGGGGACCAAGGATCGAGTCCCGGCCCGGCCCGTGCGGAGCCATGTGCTGGGCTGGGAGCTCTCCCAGTTCAGTTCTCTCTCTGTATCTCTCTCTCTCTCTCTCTCTCTCTCTCTCTCTCTCTCTCTCTCTCTCTCTCTCTCAAAAATAAATAAATAAATAAATAAATATTATAAAAAAAAGGCTCATTGTCAAAACTGATATAGCCCTACACTAGGGATTCTCAATCTTAGCACTGTTAATGTTCTAGACTGGACAACTCTGGATGAGTTTTCAGCAGTATCTACCTACTGCAAGAAGCACCATTCAGTTACAATAACCCAAAGTATTCCCAGATGTTACCAAATGTCCCCTGGAGGACGGGCAAAATCACTTCTGGATGAAAACCAGAATATCAAGGAAAAAAAACAATTCATAAAACCTTCCTTTACTCTTTACCCTGCATTCCTCAAAAAAAGACAGGAAGGGGAAAGCCGGGACGGCTCAGCGGGTTGAGCGCTCGCTTTGAGGCCACGAGGACCGAGGATCGAATCCCGGCTCCGGCCCAGGCAGGACCCACATGCTGAACTGGGGAGTTCCCACAGTTCGGTTCTCTAGCTGTCTCTGTCTCTGTCTCTCTCTCTATC
>PVKE010032508.1:0-18450 GCA_004027555.1 Craseonycteris thonglongyai
TTGTTTATTTGTGCTTTTACTTCCCTTGCCATTGAGGTCAGATTCATAAAGTCCTCCCTGAATCCCAGGTCCATAAGTTTAGTGCCAATGTTTTCTTCTATGCGATTTATTGTTTCCTTTCTTATTTGGAGGTCTTTAATCCATTTTGAGTTAATTTCGGTATATGGTGAGAGATTGCAGTACACCTTCAGCCTTTTGCATGTGGTTTTCCAGTTTTCCCAGCATCATTTACTAAAGAGGCTTTCTTTTCCCCACAGTACATTTTTTGATCCTTTATCAAAAATAATCTGCCAGGACAGCTTTGAATGTGGCCCAACACAAATTTGTAAACTTCCTTAAAACATTATGAGCTTTTTTTTTTTTTTTTGCAATTATTAGTGTTATTTTTTAGCTCATCAGCTATTGTTAGTGTTAAAATATTTTATATGTGGCCCCAAACAATTCTTCTTCCAGTGTGGCCTAGGTTGGACGCTCCTGCTTAAACCAGTATGTCAAACTGGTGCCAGTATATTTAGCTGGTTTTCTTAAATCTCCTAACTCACCAGTATTTGAAAATTGCTCTCAATTTTGCATCAAATTTTCCCCTAAGTTTCATCATTCTAATTGATATAGAAAGACTGTATGTCATATCCTTTAAAGTTTACAAATAGGATGATCCAATTAGATTTTAGATTTGAAAGAAGTAAATTTCTCCAGAGTACTAAAAATGTAAAATTTTATTATTTTGTTGAGAAATTTATAATAGAAAGTATAAGACAGAAACTTGGTTTTGGCCTTAATATTCTGTATTTTTAAAATATGTTGTGATCCTTCAACTTTCTTCTTCTTCCCCTTCCTCTTTCTCTTCCTCCTCCTCCCACTCCTCCTGTTTGACTTTGGGGTTTAACTTGATTTTCAACAAAAATGGCAAGCACCTATTAAAGACCATATAGTTCATTCACCAAACAGGAGATCAGCAGTGGCTTTTCTTAGTTTAAAAATCAACGTGATTCCTAATTTGTGTTTCTCTACTTTTCCCTAGGTCATTCCTCAAATAGTCATCAATTGAGCATAACTCTGGTTGGTTATTTAAAATAAATTTGCTATTTTTTCTGTATCTTAAAAAACCTGATTTTGAAGGACCAGGTTTTACCCTGTTACCCTAAGCAACTACAAAACTGAAAAAAATATATGAAACAACTTTTAAGACATTGACATTAGAATATTGCCTGTGTAGAGTAAGACTTTAATATTTATTAATGATCAAATAGCCATTTGCAGAAAGAATGAAGGATCCTGCCAGCAAATAATAGTATATTTCATCTTTTCCACCAAAATGTCTACCACAATGTCACATGCATCTCAATTGATATTATTAGTTGGCAAACATATAAAGATGACACTTTTGACAGATGAGAGGATAACTAAAAATTTTGGCCACATCTGCAATTTTTTTTTTTTTTGTCAGATTTCTGTGGTAGAAAGACTGGTTTTGTTTCTCTTATGTAATTCTTATACAACTTAGTTAAATGATACCTTATCAGGTTGTTAGGCCTGAGTGGGTGAATTTTCACCTGTTTAGTTATTATTAATTCTCAGTCATGGGGGGAGAAGATCTATCTCTTAGAATAAAAAATTTTGGGGGACTCTTGAGAATCACTCTCAGCCTTTAGAAATTCTCAAGTTTTCTATAGTTTCTATGTGCAGAGTTGAAAGATGGCACCCTTCATATGGAAAGAAAAGCTTTGATTTACCCGACTGTGGGGCTATGGGACACACACACACACACACACACACACACACACACACACACACACACACACACACAACCTGTCCTTCCCATCCCCACAATTGTACTCCCTACTCAGGACAGTTGTAGAGTAGGATGACGGGATCAGTGAAGTCACCATGGTAGGAAGTGACCTCCTTTCAAGGTAAATCTTTTCATGATTTCAGTTTTGGGTAAATGAAATAGATGGTTTCTGTAATACTTTCCTTTCTCTGGTTGACATTTATAATTTGAATTTGCTATGGATTTGTCTAGTAGCTTGTATAAGGAACTGTGTTTGAAGTGGTCAAAAGTTATATTTGCATTGCTTTGCTATTTGTTAAAATTGCATTTCCCTGTTTGAGGTGGTGGTTGTATCATCCTTTGAGTTCGTTGAGGGCAGGGGTCATAAGTTATATTTCTTTCATAGGCCATGAAATGGTTTATGTCATAACACCACTATAATCGTGTTCCTTGTCAGTGACCTAGGCTGTGACAGTGGCAGCTGTAGTAGTCAGAACAATTACATCCACTTCCATTTACCGACAGGAAAGATATTAGATATTTTACAAACTTGTAAATGTATGTTATTTTTCTATCTTTCACTTTTTGTGGTTTTCTTAGGCCTTGTGACACTTTCTAGAGGAGACGTTTTTACTCTTTACCTGCCATATTAGTTCAGAGAATGGACAGGGCTAGGGATAGGGGTGAGGGGTATAGGGATGTGGAATGCGTAGAGTCACTATCAGCTAATCCACAAGTAGACAGATTCCATCTGTGGCTTAAGACACAGTGAGAGCAATAAACAGTGAGTCCTGCTGATGGGAATTCATGAGGGAACCCTTCTGTTAGAGTAATTAAAATATGAGGGATAAATCCCAAGTCTTCCCAAGTAATGTCTCCCAATTAACTATAGATCAGTACTTTCATGAATTGTGAAAATGATTTTAACCCTTGAATAGTTTGTCTGATTGTTTAAAAAAAATTTTTTTTTATGTCTATGTCTCCCACTCCCTCAGAGTAAGACTCACAGCAAAATTTACCAGTTTTCTATTGCTTCTTTCCCTAGAGGTTGTCTTCCCCAAGGTTGCCCCCCCAACCTGATTCCCCCTTCCACATTTTGTGGCTAAAATTTTATACTAACAATTTCTAGGACACTAGTTAAATTCTTTTTATTTTTACTGAAATTTGGCTGCATTACATGATTCTGTTGGTCATTGTTCAAGTTTGGGAAATAAGTTATTTTCTTACACAAAGATTTTCACTGTGGTGTTATTAGGAAATAGTATAAGAATAGGAGTATTCCTTTGGACTAAAACCAGAGTATACCCAATCTTCTACTCTATTCTTTGAACTTGAAATGAAAATTGACTTCTAATTAGCTTTATAGTCACAATTTCCTTTCCATCTCCATTGTCATTGCTTTGGTTGAGTTCTGCGTCCTCTATCACTTGGATCAACCATTAGCACACTCATTCAACACTTAGAGTGTTTGCTTTAGGCTGAGGCCTAGCTCTAGGTCCTCAAGACACAAAAGTGAATCTGAAATATACTTTGTCCTTAAGGAGCACTCTGACCATTTGAGGAGGAAAGAGACATAGATCAGTCAAGACCCAATCGGGAAATCAGTTAATACACTGGGTATTTTGATAAGGAGTTTAATGCAGAGAATTGGTTACATAGGTGTCAGAGGGCTGAAAAAGCAGAGGGGAGACTGAGGTATCCTAGAGAGAAAGTAACTGCAGAAAGCAGGCACAATCTCTAAGACTGGGAAACAAAAGAGATGCGATTAGGATTATCAGGCCTATTAAAGAAGGGCCTTACAGAACTTCTGTTTGTACCTGTGAGGGCCACGAAGAGGCTGATTCTGTGATTGATGAAAGAAGCTGAAACCAACTAACTGTTGGTCTGGAAAAGCCAATAGAAAGGAGCAAGTGGTGTTTCCTTCTTCCTGCCTTCCTATCTCCTTCTTATCCCCTTATTAGCAGTCTGCTAAAAAACAAAATCCAACCTAGTAAATTTGAAGATCTAATTGGTTTTATTAAGTGATTGATGAATCAGGTAGTTTCCCACCTTGCAACTAGAAGGGCATTCCGGGGGTTATACAAAATGGAAAGTTTTTATAGAAAGAAGGGTGAGGTAAAAAACTATTAACAAAAGAAAAGATCATTTTTAGACCAAGATGTCTTCCTTTTGATTTTTTTTTTAAATCATGCAGATTGCCATTTCTTTCTATGGGGAAAACCATGTGACAGAGTACCTCATTGGTATTGACCAGAAAATTGCAGAATGGTTGATTAAGATTATATTTCTAACAAAGATGAAACAGCAGTTAGGTTGGATACTAAATCTAGGTTTGGTATCATGGACTTTGGCACAAGTGGTGCCATTTTGGGCCTGTGGTTTTCTCTTTAACAAGTCTAACAGAAAGATAGTGACAAAGGAATCTTGAAAATGTAATTGTCCAAGTACCAGCCTCAGGATCAGAGAGGTGTTTAGAAGGGTGAAGAGAAAAATCTGAATAGCTGACATGACATATAAACAAAAATTGAAACATAAATGAACTTGAAACGTGGGTCAGCTGATGGTAATGCATGGGGACTAGAGTGAGAACATAGAATGAGACTATCATGTCGACCTCAGGGAGAGTCAGTGAGCCTCGAATGACAACAAAACAATAATAACACTCAGGTGTTCATTATACACAAGGCAGAGCTAGCAAACAAGGTTTGAAACAAAAGGCAGATGTTTTGGGGTTTTCCAAATAAGTCAGAATGGATCAAGATTAGGGCTTGGAAAAGGACACAGCCAAGGTCACTCATTCATTCAAGCAATACTTATTAAGAACTTATCGTGTTCCATGTAGTGTGCTATGAGCTAAAGATACACCATTGAAGAAGGTAGACAAGGTCTCTGCCCTTATGGAAGTTTTATTCCAGTAGCCGAAACAGACTATAATCATATATACAGAGAAAGTAAAACGATTATAGAATGCAATAAAGGCAATAAATGGGATGTTTTGATGGAGAATAAACAAGAGCAACATAATTTAGTCCAGTTATTCTGGGAAGGTCTATTTAAGTTGATACTGGAATGATAAAAAAAAGGAATAAACCACTTGAAGTGCCTGGAGAGGATTAGTAAGCATGGAGCTAGTCTTTGAAGCAAACAGAGGGCCCCAGTGACTGGAGTACACGTGTGTGTGTGTGTGCACGCACACACATGTGCACGCAGACACACACACACTTTATTAAAAAAAAAGAAATGCATATCTCATTAGATGATACTACGGAGTTTGTCAGTGCCCTCAGGGACCTCTGTCTGGATCAAGTTGAACTTCAGAGTAGTGACAGGAGCGTTAGGAAGGACCCTATCACAGATGACTCTGAAATAAGTGGGATCAGAATCTGTTCCATGCCAATAGAAAGCCTTGGCATAGTTTCAAGCTGAGAACTGTTGACATCTGCTTTGTGTGTTACAAGAGTTACTTTAGTGGCATTATGAAAAGTTTTTGCTACAGGTGGGTTTTAAAGACAATTTTAAATAGCTGACAGATGCTGACATATGCTACACATATTGCATGAATAACATTACATGTTCTTGATTGATCAAATCAATTAAAAATCATAGCATTGCAATTAGAACAGAACTTAGGTTTTGAATTTTACTATTTTGCCCAAACAAGGTTTGATAGACTAAACAGGGTAGGAGACCAAAAATATGATGAGACATTATTAACCTACTCTCTATTTAAATTATAATTTATTAATTCAAATAGTTATATACAAATGGCCAACAGGTATATGAAAAGATGCTCAACATCACTAATCATCAGGGAAATTTAAATCGAAGCCACAATGAGATATCATTTCACTTCCATTAAGATGGCTATTTCATATATATGTATATATATGTATGTATATATACAAATGTTGGCAAGGATATGGAGAAATTGGAACCCTTCTATACTATTGGTGGGAATATAAACTGGTCCACTATAGAAAATGCTATGAAGATTCCTCATAAATTAAAAATTAAGTATTATTAGATATACTTAGTAGTTAGACAAAATGGCACTTATAAGAGGAATTGTATATATATTATATATCTGGAAAAAATCCAGCCATTGTCAATATAGTAACAGTTACATGACTGGGTGATTTCTGGACAGCTTGTATATATGTGTGTAAATTATGTGTATGTGTGTGTGTGTGTGTGTATATATATATATAGATATGTATGTATATATATATATACACACACACACACACACACACACACATACAGTACACACTTTGCACATAGTAGCAGAATTGTCAGGTTTACAAGTCATGCCACATTATTTTCTAATAAGTGATGCTTATTAAATTTTGTTTTAAGCTATAGAATTACCTATGATTTATTCCTAACTCCTGTCTGATCATGCTACTCCTGGTTCTTGGCTGCTTCTAGGAATCATTTTGATTCATTAATTTTAACACCAACTAACCTATCTTTATGCCATCTCTAATTATGAGGAAGATCCTCTTTAATTTATTCCAGTGAAAGGGTCTCAGGCCCTTCGTTATACAATTCAGAAGATGAAGGAACATCGTAATTCTTAACTCCTCCTGGGAGGTGGATGTACTAGAAAGCTGATGATGCTTAACCTTTAAGACCCCTTTTTTGCCTGGTTCCTTAGTAGGGCCATTTGAAAATATTTACTTTTGTATATATTTTTATTCATAATTAAAAAATCCTTTTCTTAAACAGGCCCCCAACTTTTCTAAGCTTAAGGTCCTATGAAACCCAATTTTGTCTCCAGTTTCTTTTATATTGTAATCTCTTTATTTTGGGGTTTAATTTACATTTTATAACCTCACTCTTTCTAATTCTCTGCAATAGCTTTTAAGAGACATTTTAAAAGATTAAAAACATTTTTCCCCTGAATATTTTTAAAATAACCTCAGACAACACACTAGTCATTTAACTCAATAATGGGTTCTTCCTAAGGGACATCATCCCAGTTTTAGTGAAGTTACTGGGAAATGAGTCAGAATCAACAGTTTTCCACACAGGGGATTAATTTAATCAATTTAAGTCTTTCTTCTTACAACCACTCAGTTGACTTTGCTTATGACGTGGTGCTATGCGCTAAATGAGATTTAAGGTTCTAATGTACGGTATTAGACTTGTCCAGGGCTTCCTTGTAATCGTTGCCTGATTTCTCTGGATTAAACTATTAGACGATGTCAGGTATAATAAATCAATCACATATTTATGAGAAAGCATGTGCCCATAAATAGCTAACAATTTACTGGTGGTTATTAGTATGTTTGATCACTAATTTAAAGTTATCTTTGATGACTGACACCGAGAGATAAGACTACAAATAAAATAGTAGTTGAATTGGAATATAATTATCTCTTTTTTGGAAAGGTTACATTTCTTATGACTGTAACCATGTGACAGAGTCCTTTAATTTTTTAAATTTTTTCCAGATCCATAGAAACAATCAGAAAAAATCTTTGGTTCCTAACTAATGCCTGTGTCTTCTCCAGGTCTTCTATATTATGGCACTCTTCCCATACTGATAATGAAAATGTTCCTTATTGCTTATCCACCGAGGGCCTCAAAGCCTTCCAAGCATTCCACCATTTCTCTTAGAGGCTCCCCACAGGTGGAGGGGATCAGCCCAGACGTCCCCTGCCTGCTTGGTTCTTTCTGTCCCAACCTGACCTAATGCTATGCTTAATCTTCAGAGCTGTTGACATGCCTGGCCCCATCTAGCTTCATTAAAAAAACACTCACTTTCATATATAATGTTTTGTTCATAGTTTAGTTTTTCTTCATTAAAGGTCTCCTGGATACACACATTTCTTTTTAAAGAATTGGGTAATCTCAGAGGAGAGTTTAGTGTATGGCAGTGTTTCTTGAATTTAAAAATGCTTAGATTCCTCAGATGTACCCACAGACCTCAATTCATGAAACACTGATGTGTAAGGTTAGAACTTGGCATTTTAATCAACTCAGATGTCCTGAAACTCACAAGGTGAGGCCCATTCCCATCTGTGTCTGCCACGAGCATCTCCCTCCACCCGGACGTGTCTCCCTCCACTCCTCCCAGGGTTCCCCCTCCAGTTCTACACTCCCTTCAAGTATTTCCACTGTTTACCAAACTCCTTCCTAGAAGAGGAGGGGCCTTTGTATTTCTTAAAATCGCTGGCAGCACATCAGTCTCTGGCAGAGTGTGCTTTGATCTCTGTCCCCACCTCTGAAAGTAGCGCTATAATTCCCTGACCATCTCGGCCTAGATAATGGGATACTCAGCCAGCAGCAGGACGTTCTTAGCCGCAGAACAACAGCCCAGTTAATTTGCACAGAATATCTTATTCCTATGTCTCTCTTATAGAACACTTTCCTTCTGGTGAATGTAAGACTCCTCAAGCAATAACAACGTGCATTTGTACTGACTTATGAACATGAACTCACATAAATCACATCCATTAGTACCTCTCCCCTTCAGAGGTCCCTTTCCCAGGTGGCTAGCACGCCTCCAGCCTGCCTCCCAACCTCTGCCTCGCTTCTATTATTGGTATTATTGTACTTATCTCTCCCAAGGGAAGCCCACCTGCCCAATCTTTTTCCTCACTCTTCCTTGACTCTCACACCAATTTAGCTGAGGCCCAGGGCTGCTCGCGCCTGCCGGCTCTGAGAGACCTTTCCCCGCTTCTGCACCACTCACCTGTGCCTGTCTCCGATTGGAATCACTCTTCTACTGGGCTTTGTCAAGAGGACGGGGGTTCACTGTCCCCTGTGAGCACCAATCTTTATCTCCTCTCCAGCTCAAATATCTCCCTGTTATTTCTTTTTTCATTCTTCCACCTTTTTCAGAATATTGGCTATATCTCATCCAATGAATAAACAGCATAGCAGAGTAGTTAAGACAGTAAACTGGGGTTACTGTGGCTTAACTACTAGACTTCCTAAAATGTTCACAACATCCTCCTCTCCCTGAACGTTTTAACTGGGAGACAATGTAAAAACTATGTTCCAGTGTTCAGTTTTCTGATTTGTAAAATGGAATTAATTATAACCCTTACTTCACAGAAGAGTTGTAAGGATTAAATGAAAAAAAATGAAGGTGAAGTATTTACCACAGTGCTTAACACATAGTCCACAGACAATAGATGTTAGTTTCTGTCACAAACGATCCAGCAGGATTTCTGTTTGATATCTCTATGACAAGGAGAGTGAAAACGTTCACATTTTATGCAACATAGCTTAAAAATTTTAAATGTGAAATGTTACAGTTAATGCAACATGTTTGATTTATTTTTGATTAGGGTTTTTAGTATGATTGTTTTTCTTTAAGTGTTTGAAAAGACAACATGATCTCTCCAACACTGCCTGACCGGTATTTTTCTATATGTGCCGAAGTTCTTATTAATTATCCATCCAGTTTATTCAGCTTATTTTATTCTAGGACTGGAATCGTATTTTATTATTACTGCCCCCATTTCAAAGATGGGGAAATGAAGGCACTGAGAGAAAAGGTAGCATACCTAAGGCCACAGAAGGACAAAATGGGGAAGATAAAGCATAAGCCTGGGTCCAGTTTGCTTTTTGTGTAAATTTGTATCAGTATTTTAAAAAATGCACCAAAAAAACTAATCAGAGTCCTCTGAATAGTAATCATGTGCTGAAAGATGCTGTATTCTTTTTGCATAAAAGATTTTCTGCATTACAGCAGGGGGCCTTACCCTGATGCGTCAGGAAGAAGAAGAAAATTCATTTCTTATACCAGCCTGTCAGCTGCCCTTTATGATTGAACCATATACCATTAGACAATCACGAACAGTGACAAGAGCTTTTGCTCTGTAGCGATTCTTGTGTTTGAATTGGTTTGCTGAAATGCTGCACTATGCTGCATTACTGGAAAACACTACAAAGAACAGATGTGCAGTACCATGCAATATTTATCATTTAGATGTTTAATCTGGGTGTTTTAAACACTACTCTGATTTTGTTACAGTGTATTCGATATTTGAAGTGTTGTTTTTTTTTTTATAGAGTGGTGTTAACAGCACAATAAATGATAGATTTTTAGGGATTAAGTAAATCCTTTGTTGTTGACATAATCATGTACTTAAAATCACAGAAAATAAAAATATTCTCAATTTTCACATATATGTAATTTTGATGGTGTCTGTGTAGCAATTTTACTAGAGTAAATCCACATACTCTGCAGCTAGTATAATTCTTATACCTACCTTGAGGGAAACTTCTCCTATAGAAACACAGAAGATATGTGCTTTTATATTAACTCTCAGTAGAGTACAAAAAGTAATCAGAACCCAATAGAAGATCCAGTCTTCATCATGTATTTTCAGACTTGAAGTAGTATTTTTTTTCCTGCATACTAAAGCAAATAGGGGCCTTTTACATTGCCTCTGGACCTTTTATAACTCTTTGAGTAAGTGTGTTGCAAATAAGCACATTTATCACTGAAGACTGTTAGTAAAGAATATGTTATTTATTCAGACCATTCAGAGAGACACAACATTTGAAGAGTTTTTATTTATTTATTTATTTATTTTTATTATTTTTTTAAAGATTTATTTTTGTTTTAGACAGAGAGAGAAAGATACAGAGACAGAGACAGAGAGAAGGGGGAGGGCCCAGAACAGCCTCCATAGTTGCACATCATCGGTTTTTCCACATAGTTTCATTCCACAGGTGGGTGGGGCTGCACAGGGCAGGAACTGGGCCGGAGTCTTGCCCTGGTGAGAACTGAACTGGGGGCACTCCCCAGTTCAGCATATGGGTCCACACGGGCCGGGGCCGGGATTCGATCCTCGGTCCCCAGGGCTGCAAAGCAAGCACTCAACCCATTGAGCCATCCCGGCTTCCCCATGAAGAGTTTTTAAATTGCTTATTTGGTTTAGAGCCATACTCTCTTCTTGACCAAGATATCATTAAGTGATGAAAGTTAGAAAGCTTATCATCTCACTGATCTCTGTCATAGCCAATGAAAATATTAATTTTAAAGAAGATGTAAGAGTAAGCTATATAAATTTTAATAATGAGTTTCATGTTTAAATGAATAGAAAATTTAAGAGAACATATATTCCTAAGGTTAATTTTAAAGACACGACATTTCTTGAGTCACCATGAACATTATAAAGAGATTTCAGGATGAAAAATTAGTATAGAACAAAGCCTGCTATGGAGAATCACTAAGTACCAGCTATGGTACTAACCTATTACAAGACATCTGGTTATACTGTGGATGTGTTCATGGAGGTCACGTCATGTTCTCTGTGTACATAATAATGAGTGGTGCATCTCTTTTCTTATAACTTGGAAAGCATACAATGAGGGGGTTTTCTGTGTCCTCTGACTCCTGCATTATAACAAGATTCTATGTGGTAAGGCCATTAAGACATTTATGAATGCATCAATGATGACTGATCTGGGAGATCGCAAAATGCTTGTGGATGGAAAATTCATGCTTACATATTTATTTGTATAGGATTTTACCCTCACCACCAAAAGGATATGAAGCGACTTTCATACTTAAAGCAATGAGGTAAATATATTAAAACAAATATAAGCCTTTTAGACAAACATTTTCTCATTAGTCTTCTCCGTGAAGAGGATAAGGTTAAAAGTGGTTTGAAGTTTTATCCTAAGCCATTATTTATGTTCTGTGCCTTTTCTAAAATTAGAGTGTCACATTTTCAGTAACTGTGTTTGTATTTACATAATTTTATTAATTTTTATTACAGTTCAAGCATACAACCATTTTACCAAATACCTTTTTGTAATTAGAATGTTATATTTTCCCTTTGTTTTGGGTCTCAGTGAATACAGTAGCATCACATTTCATTAACAAATAGAGAATGGTATTTCCTGATGTAATTAAAGTGTATTCGATGTTTAACATGATTTTCATCTTCATTAGAGAGTGAGATGCAACTTATGACTCTCCTTTATCACTTTGAAAATACTTTTTTTAATTTTAAGTTTTAAAGATTTATTTTATTGTTTTTGACAGAGACAGATAGAGACAGAGAGACAGAGATAGAGAGAGACAGAGAAAGGGAGGGATCAGAGCAGACTCCATAATTGTACGTCATCAGTTCTCTAAATGGTTTTGTTCCACATGGGTGGACAGGGGCCGCATAGGGCAGGAACTGGGTTTGGGGCCTCCCATATGGGAGGCATGCTTCCTAAAGTCTGTGGCCAAATGCAGGGCAAGAGGCAAATTGGGGGCCTCCTGCATGGGAAACACACCCCAGTTCAGCACATGGGTCCACATGGGCTGGAGCCTGGATTCAATCCTTGGTTCCTGGGGCTGAAAAGTGAGCGTTTAACCTGCTGAGCCATCCCAGCTTCCCCTATATTTTACTAAAAAACAAATTATTTTTATTGTTTTTGACAGAAAGAGAGAGACAGAGAAAGAGAGAGAGAGAGACAGAGAGAAGGGGGAGGGCTCAGAGCAGTCTCCATAGTTGCACATCATTGGTTTTCTCCATAGTTTCATTCCACAGGTGGGTGTAGGGTGGTGCAGGGCAGGAACCAGACCTGGGGCCTCCTGCATGGGATCTGGTGCAAATGAATTGGGGCACAACCCAGTTCAGCATATGGGTTTGCACAGGCCGGGGCTGGGATCCAACCCTGGACCTGGGGCTGCAAATGAGTGCCCAACCCACTGAGTCATCCTGGCTTCCCATAGTTTGAAAATTCTTATGCCTTAAAAAAAAAATTCTGGTCATTTTATTATTCCTGTTTGGCTTTGTTGAGGTAGTGTGGCACCTGGATCTGTGGATGTAGTAAATTATCTTAGTTTGTCTGGTGGAAGAATACAAAGTGTGTGTATAAGGAATAAAGAGACCATATATTAAAAGTTAACATAAAAATGATTGTTTTGGTCAATTTGAGAAAATTTTTGGTGTTAGACATACACATTTGACTGGGCCCTTTCCCATTTTCTCAAAACGAGGCTATTTTTGGACACTGTTGTGATTGCCTAAGGTCCACTTTATGGAGGTCATCAGTAGTTTACAGTTAAGTAAATAAATGTGAACTAGTGGACAAACTATTATTCAAGAACATTGGAAAAGCAGACTCTGTAATAGTCATGTCACTATATCTCCTTCTACTAAAAATAGAAATTATTTATTCACTCTGTCTTACTGAACTATAGAATCAACAGTGGAAATGTTGTTTTGAAGCACTTTAAGTTTTCTTTCTTTTATTTTAAAACAAAAAGCCACCAATCACATATGTGGTCTGTTTTAATTTGTGTTGTTATTTCCATATAATATTGTCCTTGACAAAATGCACTAGAAATGGTGTTGACTATAACTTGTATAAGATTAGGTACTAATTATGATCATTTAAGTTGGTATTTGAAAGTATATAGAGGTGAAATATTTGTGATTATTTTTCATATATAAAAATGCTTATGATGTTTACTTAAATTTAAGACAGTCCTTTTTGGTGAGATCTTTCTCTGTGGTGAATTTGAATTGACTTCTTAGTTCAATGGAATGGACAGATACCAAGGGATCTTTGTAACTGTTTCAGGAATGTAGTATGCTAGGATAAAACATCATGCTTTTTTATTGTATTATAGGCTATCTTTGTCCTATATGTCCTTAAAATATTATTTATTATATTGTTTATTTTCTCAAGGGATTTAATTTATTTACAAAAATAATGGCAAAATACAAAGCATTGAAATTGTATTAAGGGAAATAGGAACCAAAACAAGAGTCAAGATCAGAAACAAAATAGGACACATTTGAAATAGCTGTGCTCTATATTAAGCTTCCTGGTGGCCTAAGTGAAAAAAGCAAATTGATAATTATTCTAGATGAGGAAATAGACATTTACTTTCTCTGGGGCATATAAAACATTTCTTAGCACATAGTCCTAAAGGAATTTCTCTCATAGGCCCTGAATGGTGCTTTCAACAATGTTCTTTAAGGCAATACAATAATGGGTTTATAAAAACAAAGGTTTCCTCTTGTCATTAATTTGAATGAAAGCTAAGGGTGGACTATGAAAAAATAGTTCAATATAATCAGCTCCATTAGGGGTCAAGACAATATGATACTAATGATGTCAATCTTGTTCCTTCTGGAGGAATGGATGGCTAGCAAGTCCTTCAAATTCTTCTCTCATGGCTGCTAGGCAGTTTGAGGCTGATTCTCTGATGAGGTATTCTGGGTTGTGCACTGAGTTTATGGGTGCTCATGGGTTATGGGTGCTCACCACAAACCTATAGTCTGTTTATGAGCAAGGAGGTCCTTGCATAAATATTCCCGGCTTGGTCATCTGGCCTTGCTAGTCTTACCACAGCCAGAGTTGGGCCTGCCATTTTAGCACCAGGACCATCTTCCTGGTCAGCATTTAAGTGGTCTAGGAAGATCATTCCTTCCATTGTACTTGCTCTAATCCGGATGAGAACTGATTACTCAAACAGCAACCTTGCTCTTAAGGACCTCGACTTTAAAATAAAAAGAGATGGAGACCAAAACAGTGGCTTTGAAATGAAGGGACGCCCTGAAAAAAGTTGAGCAGAAGACATGAGGTAGAGCGAGAAGGAAAGGGAAACCGAAGCATTCAGGAGTCAGCCTCCCGGAGCTGCTGTCAAGCTTGGGGAGTCGCAGTGGAATCAGGAGTGATAGGTAGCTTTCTTCACCAGTCTCGCTTGGGGAAATTTTCATGCTTCTTTACTCTCTTGGGCCTCCTTACCCAATTACACAAGGTAAAATAAATAAAACCCATTATACAGGGTAATCTGCATAGTTTTGCTCTTTGTAATCTGAAAAGAGCCAAACATAAGTAGCAACCCTTGTAAAATCTGGAGATTAAATGACAGGATAGTTTATTATTCTTTTATAGAACAAAATTTTTACCAGCATGAATCACTGCCTATGTTTATGCCTTTTTGTCATTAGTGATAGAAGCCCAGCAACTAAAATTTCTTTTAGGTGCAATTATAAGAAACACCTATTGAAGATTATTGAAACTTATGTTTTTGTTAAATCTATAAAAACCATCTAAGAATTACACACAGAAACCTTGTAATGTTTGGTTTCAACAATAACTCTGGGATTAAAAAGTTGTGATGTTTTAAAACAGCATAAGATCTATTAACACAGCAGTTCAAACGTTAAGGAACACTACAGTTTGGAAAGTAAAGTCTTCTGTGGTGCAGCGCCTCATGGGGCTGGTATCTGTGATTATAATCAGAACAAATAGGTGGGCTCCTTTTACTGTGTTATGTTTATGTTTTAGAAAAACAATGTCATGGTGCAATTACCCATCTGTTTCCAGCAAGGGAATACAGAATCTGGGACTTCCAAGCTCTCTTACTGTCTCTCCTTCTGTAAAATCAGAATATCGAGTTACAATGAGATAATTCTAATGAAGCGAAGTACACGAAGTACATTCATCCTTTAGCCTCTTGAAGAGCACTCTGCTAATGTGGTCTCCTTTCTTTAACGATTCAGCCCAAATCAGTGGTGACCTTTCTAATGAAACATAAAACCTACAATATGCAACCTTACTAATATATTCTAATGCAATTAGGTCACACAAAAGGCTTGTTAAGTTTGTAATGTCTGCTTTCACCTTTACTAGAATTTCTAGTTGTATCAAAAGTGTGTCATTCTTCACTGTATCATTGCAATTCCACTCCAAATAAATAGGAGTTTATTAAATAAAAGTAAAAATTACTATTCTGTAAAACATATTAGAATGTCCAATGATGAAAAAATTATGAAAGGTAGTTAAAATAAAGTTTGATATTTTACTGATAGCCACATTATATATCATTTTTGTTCAAAAACTATTATATATATATACTTAAAGAGACATAATTTTATAAATGTGTTAAATAGTTTCACATTTCATAGTGTTTTGTAATTATCTGCATCAAATGGTGTTCTTTTTGGGAATATCTGTGTAGAGCTGCTGATACTTGTAGGGATGTTGCCTTTCTAAATAAGCATCCACATCGGTGCCAATGTCCTAGAGTAGCCAAACTTGTTTGCTTGTTGAACTGTTTTTTAAAAATGGAGGGGAAGCTGGGATGGCTCAGCGGTTTGAGCTCTCGCTTTGCAGCCCTGGAGCCAGAGGATCGAATCCCGGCTCTGGCCCATGTGGACCCATATGCTGAACTAGGATATGCCCCCAGTTCAGTTCTTGCCGGGGCCTATGCAAGAGGCTCCCAGCGCAGTTCCTGCCCTGCGCAGCCCCGTGCCCACCTGTGGAGTGAAACTATATGGAAAACTAATGCTGTCAACTGTGGAGACTGCTCTGGGCCCTCCCCTTTCTCTCTGTCTCTCTCTGTCTGTCTCTCTGTCAAAAAACAATAAAAATAAATCTTTAAAAATGGACATTTCAGAGTTATACCTTGGTTCTTTTGAAAATGTATTAACATTTGCCATATATATATATATATATATATATATATATTTCTTTTTCTTTCCTTCCAACGACCTCTTAATGTAGAGGTACTATCTTGCCTGAATAAATCAAAGCACATTGAAATGCAAACATACTATGTATTTTACTCTCTTATCTGGCTACACATGGCCACTGAAGCCAAAGTTTCCGGAGCTGCAGCCTGTACAGTAACCTGTTGGACAATAGTTCTCTAGAGATAGGAAGTTGCTTACTTTCTGTGTGGAATTTATAGAACGCAGGTACCTATCTGCCAGGAACTAAACTGAGGCCACACAAATTATTGAAGGTGCGAGATGAGATCCAGCCCTGGGGGACTGGCATCACAGAGAAGATTCCCTGCTGAGGCTGCACACAGGCCCGGGCTCTGGGCAGGCAAGTCTGGGCTGGCTCCACACAGTCAGCGACCACCGCGAGTGCTTCCGGCACACAGCGATCCCCTCACGTAATGAAGAAGAAAGAGGGCGACCACAGCAGGGAAGAAAAACCAGGGGGGAAACATATAAAAATTCTTCACATAAATTAGCTGGGCCTCTCGGTGCACACACTGACAATTTCATCTGAATGTGAATCCCAGGGCTCTTTCTTCACGTGCCTGGAGGAATTGCATCATGCCAACTACTAGGTAATTATTAAAAATGCATACATTGATGAGTAGGTGCAGAAAAAAAAAAAAAAAAAAAAGGAGACTTGTTTCCAGAAAAACATTAAAAGGTCCGCATATGTCAATGAATTGGAGTCTGTTTGCTTCTAACAGCTGCTATTTTGGGAATTCCTCTGAGGATGTGTAAAGAGCGAGTTTTGTAGATTGAGGTGGCTGCTCCATTGTCGTGGACAGTTGAAACCAGAGTAGGCTATTGAGGGGAGCTAACGGTTTTGGCACTGATTTTGGGTGTTAAGTATCAACTAACATGTTTATGCCCGCCCTTCAGATGTCCACATACAAAGACCTCTTTCTCTCCCTTCTGGCGAGAATCCAGGCCAATCTTGGAATGCTTAGTCCCCCGCCCATCATTAAGGGCACTGTGTTAACCGTGGGGCTTCTCTCAGAAGCATCCTGGAAAGGAATGCTCGCTGACCCACAACATCCACATTTCCGCTTCTGTGGAAACTGCAGGCCCATGAACATGGGGTTCTGAAGCAGAACTAAGAAACAGTGGAGTTCAAGTTCACTTATAACTACCTAGAGATTTAATGTTTTAGCCATGCTAATGGATAGGTAGGTCATTGAATTGTTACGATCATTAAAAAACATTTGTGTTACATTAAAAATGTATGATACATATATATCATATATCAATATCATATATACATGGTATATGTGTTCTCCATAGAAATAATGGTTGGAAAGAATCATATACATATATATATACATATATATATGTGTATATATATATATATGTGTGTGTGTGTGTGTGTGTGTATATATATATATATATATATACATAAATTTTTTTTTTAGTAACATGTAGGCCAAATCTTAGTCTGCTAAAAAGATGTTAGCTTGATATGAAATAATATGTTTAAATTGGATTTTGATAACTAGGATGATAAGCAGGCAGGCAGAGAAAACATTACATCTTTTCTTATAGCTTTAACCTGAGTGCTATGACCATGCCTGTATAACTAAAAAAAATCTATTTTCTTTTGTGATCTATTTGGCTTTAAAGTTATCTTAGTGTTCTATAGGCATTGCTGAGACTAAAAAATTTAATGAGTTATATATTTATAAATTTTTTAACATAAAATCCACTATCAATAGAGAAGAGAAACTTTATTATTAGACAAATTTGACAAATTGTGTAAATTTAAGGTGTACAGAGTATTACTTTGATACATTTACATATTGTACTATGGTTGTCCTTATAACAACATTTATCACATTATATACTTACAGTATAATATTATTATCTATGTTCAATATATTATACATTAGTATACATTAGAGCTCTATGGCTTATTTAGTGCTTGTTATAAATTTGTAGTTTTATACATAAATTTTTTTTTAAATATATTTTTATTTATTTAAACAGAGAGAGAGAGAGAGAGAACTGAACTGGGGGAGCTCCCAGTTCAGCATATGGTTCCACACGGACCGGGGCTGGGATTCGATCCTCGGTCCCCGGCGCTGCAAAGTGAGCGCTTAACCCACTGAGCCATCCCAGCTTCCCCTGTACACTTTAAATATATACAATTATATTTGTCAATTATTCCTCAATAAAGTTGGGGAGGGATCTTTT
>PVKE010032509.1:0-18439 GCA_004027555.1 Craseonycteris thonglongyai
CGGTCAATGGTGTCCCACTTTACCAATGTTAAAATCTGGTCACCTTAAGTTTAACAGAAAGATTTATATAATGTGATTTAAAAATGACTTTCCAAATACTTTAAATATTAACTAGGAAAATGCTACCGTACATCGGAGAAACTTACCTCTTTTCTTGTTTCTGTAGCATGAGAGATGCAAATGAGAGGTTATTAATAAGTTAGTGTTACAATGCTTCAGTGGTACATGTGTAAAATAAATCCTCAACCGAAATTACAATTACTGATAGTAGTGACAAACTAATTATTGATTTCATGGCAAAACTGTAAATTTTCAAGAGGTTAAGGATAAAAATCCAGGAGATAATTCTTCATGCTGAGATATCAGGAATCCGTAAGTCATGTGTCATATTGAGGATTGTTGTCCGGGAAAGATTTAGGTGATTTCAAAGAAATATTTTAATAAAAGACTAAGAATAAAATGCCAGGTTGGATAAATTAGATTAAGTTGTGTTAATTATAGCAAAGAGTTAATGACAGAAGCAGCAATAGCACTGATACCATTCTCAAAAGGTTTTAATTTTGTTGAGAGTTGGAAAAAGTGTGAAAAAATGATGTGAGAAAATATTAATCCAACCTTTCTGTTAAAATTCAAAAAACAGTATTCCTCCAGAGACCCAGAAGGGTGTAAAGAGTTGCAAATGCCTATGTCTTCCAAGGAGAGAAGTCTCTCCAAGTCCCAAGGGAGAGAGGTGAATGATGAAATGGAACATCCTTGCCAAAAGCTGTTGGATTGGGTTTCTGCAGCTTTATTCAGTACAAAAACAAATTGTAGGCAGTAACCTAGGTCTCCCAGCAACACAGACACACAAGAGAATGTGCGGTTCCATTCCATGAACTCACGCAATTAAATGCTCTCAACGATTGTGTTCTTATTCAGGATGAAAGGTACAAAAGAAAACAAATGAACAGGCATCGTACCATTGTATTCTTGTGTTCTATAAGTGGATGTCCCTACTATGTGCCAGCTGCTGTCCTTGGATCTATAATAGAGAGTAGTATAAAGCAGAATCCTATGCTCTTACAGGTAATAAGCTAATGAAAGCAACAGAATTGTCTTTAACCAATACCTTTTCTAATGTTCTAATGTTTAAAAATAAAAATCATGACATTTTAGTTTAATAAAAGTACTATATATCAGATAAATTGTTTCATTTTATTTTCAAAAAATATAGGAAAGCCATCAAAAATATGTCTAACATATAAAATACCTTAATGAATGCTCTTTTTTTTTAGAAGAGTTTTAATACCTACTAGATAAGTACCAAGAATATAGCTATGAAAGACAGTCTCCTGGAGATGAAAACTAGAAGAGAACTACTAAATTATTGATTCCACTTATCTTATATGCTTTAGATTTTATACAGATTAGAGGTTTAGTATGCATGTGAGAAGAGAGTGGTACCATTTGCATCATATTTAGATTTTTTTATGTAAAAGAAATTAACTTGATAAGCATATTGCATGTAATTTTATTTTTTATAAATGTATTCCCTATAGATCCATCAGCTAGAAACTAGAATGTGTGAGACATATTTATTATGCATAATGGAAAATGAGGACTTGAATAGTAATGATTTTTTTAAATGTGGAAATGGTGATCAAAATTAGCTTTTCACTTTCAATATCTTGAATTCAGGGAATTTTAATATCTCTATTCAAAGTAAGTTATGTTTTAAGATTGAAGTAATTTCCTTCAGATTTCATTCTTTACAATTAAACAAATTTAATATGTTCACAGAAAACTGTCTTAGGACTTGATAGTTCAGGTTCCCTAGTGGATGCAGAAGTTTTTTCTCTCCATTCCTGGCTGATAGAAAGTTAACTTAAAGTTACTATTCTCTAATATTAATATCATGCTCTTGTTTTACCTAAATTGGTTTTTAGCAATTTTTCTGTTTATTTCTATGGGTTGTTTTTGTTGTTGTTGTTGTTTTGTTTCTATGTTTTTGCCAACTCATAACATTTTCCACCATTCTAACTCAAGGATATTTGTTGGTTGTTTTCTTAGTAAGATTAAGGTCCAAATTTACCTGAAATAAAACCTATTATTCTGTCTTTAGTGTACACCCTTCAACTACGGCTCATATTTAGAAGAAATAGTTCTGCCCCACATTCAATCCTATTTTCTAAAGTAATGAAATTTAGCAGCTCCTCATATTTTTAGGCACTTTAACCAAGAGCAATTAGTAGAAAACAGGTGCTGTTTAATTTTCTTGCTCTTTATTTAAAATAGGTTTTCAGTTAATTTTTTTAAGATTTTTTATTGTTTTTGACAGAGAGAGAGATACAGAGACAGAGACAGAGATAGAGAGAAGGGGGAGGGCCCAGAACAGTCTCCATTATTGCACATCATTGTTTTTCCACATAATTTTATTTCACAGGTGAGTGCAGGGCTGCACAGGGCAGGATCTGGGCTGGGGTCTAACCCCAGTGAGTACTGAACTGGGGGAACTCCCAGTTCAGCACATGGGTCCACAAGGGCTGGGGCCAGGATTCGATCCTCAGTCCCTGGGGCTGCAAAGTGAGCGCTTAACCCACTGAGCCATCCAGGCTTCCCCTTCAGTGAATTTTATTTATCTATTTAATTATCTACCATTTTTTAGACATTGTTAATTATATCGCCTTTTTAATTGGTAATAAAGATGATAATGACAAAACTTTCAATAATAACTTTAATAAGTCTCCCATTTGGGAAACCTGATATTTTATCTGGTAGATGTATTAGAGAAAAAATAGCAACTATCACAGAAGTAGGGTTAATTTGCGTTTGGGATCAGGAAGAATAAACAATGTTAAATGGGTAGATATGGGTGGCACTAATACAGATTAACCTATCAAAATATGCATTAGACCATATTTATGTGAACTTTCATAACCTCTAGAAATTTAAATCATTTCAGGTGGATAGTCTAATATTTAAAATGCATGTGACTCTTGGGTGATTTAAATTACTATTTATTCATTTTAATATCTAGATATAACTATTTTCTAATTTGTTACCAATATATATAAATATCATGTTGTAAAGTCAGTCTTGCACTCCTTCTTTTTTCTTTTCTTCTTTCATTTCAACCTTCCTTCCGACCTTCCTTCCTTCCTTCCTTCCTTCCTCCCTTCCTCCCTTCCTCCCTTCTATCCTTCCTCCCTTCTATCCTTCCTTCTTATGTCCTTCCTTTCTTCCTTCTTTCCTTCCTTCCTTCCTTCCTTCCTTCCTTCCTTCCTTCCTCCCTTCCTCCCTTCTATCCTTCTTCCCTTCTATCCTTCCTTCTTATGTCCTTCCTTTCTTCCTTCTTTCCTTTCTTCCTTCCTTCCTTCCTTCCTTCCCTCCCTTCCTTCCTTCCTTCCCTCCCTTCCTCTCTCCCTCCCTCCTTTCTTCTTTCCATCCTTCTCTTTTTCCATCCACTTCTCTCTCTCTCCATTTTCCTTTTAATCTTCCCTACAAAAGATTATAGAACTCACAGTGGGATCTACAGAAATTGCTTAGAGAATTATTAGCAATTAGGAAGAGGATATTAACTGGTATACTTCTTTAAAATATCCCTATAATCATGAATTCAAATTGAATTGTCTACATTATAGATACAATGAGACTATTACAAAATTTTCAAACAGCAAAAAGAAGTATGGGTAAATACTCGTCTGGCTATTAAAATATTAATGTTATATGATTCACAATATAAATAGAGTTATAGATTTTGCTCTTGATACAGGAAATTCTGAATCATCCCCTGGGCATGAATGAAAGATATTTTACTCACATTTCCTCATCATCTAAAAGGAAATCAATACATTAGTCACAGCCAAGCCTCGTTCCCACCACGTTGGCTTTGAAAGAGTCAGGCTTTGCCCATGACCGTTTCATATTCTACAGGTCTTTGCTTTGCTCTGGTGCTACACGGTGGTAGTCATTTTGCTTTCTTTTCCTCACTCACTCCACTTCATTAAAAAAAAATCATTTCTTCCATTTCCCCCACCTTTAAGTAATTCTTTGTAAAAAACATAGACAAAAGGAAGTGATCTTGAATTCATTTTATCGGTTGGCTTGCTGTCTTCGGCTTTCATTGTGAGTGCCGCATGTCTTATGCAGACTCTGGAATACCAATTGAGCTGTCTTCTCCTGTGTTCCACTCACACCAATTAGGTGCTCTGTACAGACCCAAGTCAGTTAGTTATTACTGAAGTAGGTTGAGTTCAAGGATCTTAAAAGACTAGACTAGAGTACAAAAGTCTGAATTTTTCAACTCATCAAATAGAAGTATTGGAAGGAGATAAATTATGTTCTTATTAAAATTAAAGAAAATGCAATAAGCCAGAAACTTTAAGTAGGAACTTATCATCATCATGCGTTATTGTGTCTAACAATAATTATAATTATGAGCTTAGGAACACCTAACTATGGAATGGCTCAATGCATGGATTAAAAAACAAAAAAACTGTAGTATAATATTTGTGAATAAAATTAAATAGATACAACATAATATTAAAATAACACTAAGGTAAATGCTTAACATCTTATACTCCCTCTTAAGGATTCCTGGGTCAGTGCCCAAAAAGAAGATGAACTTAAAATGCATCTAAAAAAAAAAAATAATTGAGAGAGAGAAATTCTACTAGTACAAATTCATCAATATAAAGTTGCAGAGACAGAAATATTTAAAGAAACCTTGTTAAACCTTTAGGAAGTTGTAGTCAGGCATCTGGGAAAATTGCAATATAAAAGGGAAAGCTCTTTTATTCTGTATTTTAGAGCAGTCTCCTAAAAGAAATTGAGACTGGTTGATGATTCTTAGGGTAACATAACTACTCTTACTCATACTCATAGTATCATTTTTGTCTTTTTCTTTTTAGGATTTATTGTATCACTATTATAAAGCATGCTCACTGAAAATGTTTCACTCTGTGTCAAGATTTTTGTTTCATTATTATGATGTAGAACTAGTAGACTTAGGATTCATGGATTTTTCAACAGTCCAAAAAGTTACACATCTGGGCTTCATGTTATGACCATCAGATAATGCAGTCTTCTTGATATCTCATTTGACACATATAAACCATAGAGTTCCAAGAAACACATTGTGCCTATGATCTTACATTACCTGTGTGTAAATAAAAATAGAGAGATTATACTGTCATCCCTGTGCTCAAAGATTAGTCCAAGTACATACATATGGGTCACAAGGTCTATCCTGTCCTAGGACCAGTTGATCTTAACATGTATCTTCTATTACCACTCTCAACACCCACACAAATATCTCCAATACAAAGTCTTCATAAGGTGGTACTTTCAGTTGCCATCCACAGATGTGTACATTTTTATCCCTTTAATAGAAAAGCCTTTTGATCTCAGCGTGGACTCCATTTCATTGAGGAATTCTTTCTATATCTTCAAGGTTAGCAGTTTGTCCCTTCTTGGGTTCTCATGACATCTTTGTAGCTATTCTTTCTTATCATTCACTTGGATATTTCATTGCATGCCATCATTGCCATGTGTTACCCAAGTACCCTATTTGAAAGTTTATACCATTTACCCAAACACTTAACATCCACTTGGACCATGTTCTTCCAGTTTATTTCCTGCCATCCTGTTTCCATCATGCCTGTCTGATCACTTCCTCTCCCCATATCAGTCTATTCCGGTCCTGACTCAATGTAGGTGTTCTTCTCTTCCAGCCAACTGCGTTCCCCGTACAACCACTTGTAGGGTTCAATGGACTCTCTTTTTTTCCCCTAACATGTTTAGAATCCTAATTTTTCATTGAATAATCCTGATTTGAGTAATCAAACAAAAAACAACTAAACTACAAAATGAAAAACAAGAACTCCAAAGAATAATTAGTGTAAAATAACGAGCCATGCTTGCTGTGAAGCATTACTACATATACATTTTATCAAATAACTGTATAAAATAAAGAAATTTTATATAAGGAACCTAAATTGTGTAAAAGCTAATGTATGCATAGTCCCAGAGTTGTGATTTGAATCTTTATCAATATGACTTAGAGACCATTCTATTTACATGAAGATTAATAAAAAGGCAGAAAACTATTTTAATTATAAGTTAATTATAGACAGAAACTTTGTTGTTATAAATGAATGGCTGAGAAGCAAGTGGAAGTAGAACACCTGAGTTATTCTTTGAGAGAGTTCAGTGATAAAAAGGAGCTGATGGCATTAAGACTAGTAGAGTTGAATGATAGTCTTTTTTTTTTTTACATAGCAATAACAGGCTGGGGTAAAGGGAGAAGAACTTAAAACCTTGAGAAAGCAAGAGAATAAGAAAACAAAGACAAGAAAAATAGGCAGAGCAAAGTGAAGAAAGAATTTTTTTTTTTTTTAACTTTGTCTTCTGATGGACTTTTAAGAAGACACAGATACTTTTAGGAAGAGAGAAATAGCAGGTCAGATGAAACAAGCCACTGAATAATTTATAACAGGGAAGTGTTAATGATTATCTTTTTCTATACAAAACAAAAGCAGTTTCCTGCTTTGTAAAAATGATTGCGGGGAAATTTGAGACCCTGAAAAATTGGAAAAGTTTTGGACCATAGATCTTGGCCATGAGACACCCTGTAAACAAAACATTTTTAAACTTTGTTTAACCTACACACCACAGATTCGTTTGGCCATAAACTATTTATTTTATTATTTTTTTTTATTAAATATTTTTATTTTTTTTATTGTTTTTGACAGAGAGAGAGAGAGAGAGAGAGAGATACAGAGACAGAGAGAGAACTGAACTGGGGAAGCTTCCCAGTTCAGCATATGGGTCTGCACGGGCCGGGGCCGGGATTTGATCCTCAGTCCCCGGGGCTGCAAAGTGAGCACTTAACCCACTGAGCCATCCCGGCTTCCCCCAAACTATTTATTTTATTTTGTTTTGTTTTATTATTTTAAATCAGTCTCTATCCTTTCCTTCTCCTCTACTCTCCACTCCTTACTCCCTCAAAAAAGAAAAAAAAAAACAAAATCAGCAGTCCATGAAACCCATTATGAGAAATATTGGCATTACTTTTTAATTTTGATCTTTTTTTTAATCAGTGTGACATTTTTTAATAAAATAAATTACAAAGCATTGTCTATGTTAGAACAGTTGAGAAATGTTAAAATTATCTCCATATTGAAGATTTTATGTCATTTAGCCTAAGAATATCTGAGTCTAAAGATTTTTGTAAATAGGGCTTGAATACATGGATTCTACCCATGTAGAATGCAAGAAATAATTTTTCTTCCTCAGCTCAGGTTGATGAGTTAAAAAAAAAATTTATACAGAAAATTTACTCTGACACAGCCCCGCCCACCTGTGTGGAAGGAAACCATGTCAAAAACTGATAATGTATAACTATGGAGACTGCTCTGGCCCCTCCCCCTTCTCTCTGTCTCTGTCTCTGTCAAAAATAAAATAAATCTTTAGAAATAGTTTTTAAAATATTTTATATTTGTAAAACAGTGTTCTTCAAATTTAATTTTCAATTACTTGTTATTATATAGAAGTACACTTGATTTGGGTACAATGTGCAAATTAGCTAAAAATACTAGCATTTTTGTGTATTTTTTGAATTTTTATGCCATCTACTAAAATGAACAATGTTACTACTTCCTTCCAGCCAGTACTTTACTGTTTATTTTTAATGTCCTTATTGCGCTAGCTAGGATATATGTAATATTGTTAAAGTTGTGAAAACGTGTATTCTTGCCTTGTTCCAGATATTCACTTTTGTTGTTTAGTATCTTAGCTGTAGGATTTTTGTAGGTATTTTCCCCTTAGTATTTTGAAAGTTGAGAAATTTTTACTGAATTTTGAGGATTTTGTCATGAATGGGTGTTGAACTCTTTCGAATGCTTTTTTTCTATACCTATAGAAATGGTGTATACTTTTTGATATGTCGGTGTTCTAAGTTAGATTGATTAATTTTTCACTTTTAAACTGCATTTCTGAGATGAACTCAACTATATTGAAGTATATTATACTTTTTATAAATCATTGAATACCATCAGCTGACATTTTAAGGTTCTTTGGGTCCATAATTCATATTAGATAATGGACTGATCTTTTTTTTTTTTTTTTAATCTTGTAATGTCACGTCTGCTTTTGGAAAAGCCCTGGACTTATAAAATAAGTTGGCCAGTGTTACCACCTCTAATTTTTGGGAAATGATCAGAAAGTATTTGTACTATATTCTCCTTAAATGTTAGGTAGAGTGTTTTTAAACTATGGATTCAATTTTTAAGTTAGATATAGGTGGCAGTTTATCAATTTTTATAGTCTGTTACATTGTTATTAATATTGTTATATTGATAATTTTGCCTTCAGAATAGATTTATATCAACCTTATTGAATTTATCAGCATAAAGTTTTTTCATAATAATCTTTTGCTTCTGTAATAATGTTTGCTTTTCTCTACCATTTGTTTCTCTTTTTCCTAATCAGTCTGGCTAAATTTTAATCAATTTTACTGATGTTTCAAAAGAAAAAGGAGCTGTAGGTTGTTTATCTTTTTACGCTGTTTTCTTTCATTGATTTCAGGTCTTTATTAATTTTTTTCTCTTGACTTTGAGTTCAATTTTTTTTTTTCTTATTTCTAAAAGGGAAGTTTAGGTCATCAATTTTAGACTTTTCTACTTTTCTAATAAAAACAATCGATGCTATATATGTTTTACTTTAGATAATTTTGTAGCTGCCTCTCAAAATTTTATATTTTAATTTTCAATTTCAAATATATTCAAACTTCTATTTATTTTTTAATGCATAGATTATTTTGCAATTGATTAATTTCCAACATTTAAGTTTTCCATATAGCTTCTGGTTATTGATTTATTTCTTAATTCTGTTGTATTTAGAAAATATATATCATAGTGATAGTTTTCTTTTTATATTTATAGGGACTTCATTTATGGCCCTGAATACAGCTTATTTTGATAAATATTTCATCTACACTTGGGAATATATGTATATTATACTGTTGTTGAGTATATGTATATGTTGAGTATATGTATATTATACTGTTGTTGAGGACAAAATGATCTAACCATACCGGTTTTCTGGCTTATTTTCAATGAATTGTTATTGTGAGAGTAGTTCTGTTTTAGTTTTCTGTGTTCTCATTGGGGCTGTAAAATTTGCCTAAAGGTAGTAAGTAACACGTTGCAGTTATAAGACCTAAACTTTTTTTTTTGCTTTTTCTCTTGTGGACAGTTTTTTGGATGTTACCTGAACTTCTATTTGTTTAAGTTAGGATGATAATGTAGTTCCTATTATTCAATCATTGACAGAAGATAAAAATAATTTCTTTTTCTGTTAGAAATTTCTGTTTCTTTTTCTGTAATGTATACAATTAACACTGGTTTTCACAGACGTAAATTGGAAGTTTCCCAGAGTGACTGCTTAGGACTATTGTTCTTTTCTATTTATTTTTTTTAAATGTACAATATATCTATTATTTTATTATTCACATTCAATAACATTAAAATAATATTTAAATAAAATATAACATAAATGTAACCATCATCTCAATGTGGAAAAAAAACTACAAATTCAAAATATGCCCTTACATTTTACTCAGTTCTTTATGAAGCCAACAGAAGAATTTTCCAGAGATAGAGTCTAATTAGCAAATCAATGGGTTAATTTCAAGATATGCAATTTTCAATAATAATGAGAGTTAATATTTCTTATGGGAACTGACTTAAACTGGGTTATGAGGAAAAATGAATAGTTGAAATAGATTAATTATCTTTCAAATTTAGGATATTAAGATTGAATAAAATGCTTTTAAAAACTCTATTAAAATGATATCTTTGTGTGAGTAATTCAGGTCATAGATCTCATTTTTTCCCTTTTTTTCTCCCCCTACTTCATATTTTAAACCATTTAACTGTAAATCATTGAATGGAAATGATAGTTTATGGGACTCTTGCCAATGACACTAAAAATATATTAGTGGTTTTATATACCTTGATACAGATAGATTGAGAATTCTTTAACACACAAACGTTTTTCAAAAGCCATTTTATTTTTTAAATAGACCTATTATTCTTTGCCTGTTATTTTATAGATCCAAATTTTAAACTTAGATGTGTGCACTAGCTTAAAACTTACTTTAATTACACACAGACTAAGTTGATCAAATATGCTTTCAAATTAGGCTTCACATTTGAAATTCTATCAGCTTTCAATTGTTGACGAATTATCATGAAAAAATTAATAGGAATTCACTTTCATTTCCCATGGTTTGTATTTTTCTGTACCTATCTCCTGCTATAATTTCTGAGGCTATACGATCTGTACTTAGAAAGCTGGCAAATGGCTGACTTCCAAAACTTCCTGCCAATATAAATTAATATGTACCAGCAGAGGTGCCCCCAAGTGGTACAAGAATGTAGTTCCTGGGGTTGTTTTTACAGAAGAAGCTTAAAGCAAAGCTGAATAGCTCTGGCTTCCATACAGAAGACATTAAAACACCCATGCCTTCAATGTTGTCTCTGATGATACTTACTAATTCACAAATTATTCTGGTTTCTATTTTTTTTTAATGAGAAAAAAGACATTCAGTGTGTGAGTACATTTGCCTGTGCTATTGTACATAATGTGTACAGAATAGCTCTATCTCCCTAGCTCCACATAAAGAACCTTAATGATATATTTGAAATTTTTCCTGAAGTCCCGTTTTATAACCAGGTGTTTACTCTAAGGAAAAATTAATATACAATTCTGTTTACTGTATATTAAGATATCATTGTAAAATCGTAAATGTTTTCATTTAAATACCATATTTTATTTTTACATGAGAAATTGTTAAAATTAATTTACTGATATTTCATAAAAACTTGTATTTTAGAAAAATAAATACTTATTAATAAATATCGGTTTGACTGGTAAAAATATTGTAAGATATTTTAGGATTGTAGGTAAATTTTGGCTATTAAAATTATTCTTAAATATTTTAAACAAATGAACAAATAATTACTGTTCCCCAAACTCTATGCAACATGCAGAGATTCAGAGGGCACACACAAACATTTTTTTAAAACATTTCCTTAAAAAGTGATTTCTTGGGGATGCTGGGATAGCTCAACAGGTTGAGTGCTTGCCTTTCAACCACAAGATGTGGGGTTCGAATCCCAGACTGGCCCATGCAAACCCGTATGCTGAACTGCAGCACAACTGGGAAGCACTGGGATGACACAGTAGAGAAGGTGCTCACCTCCCATCTGGGAGGCCCCCAGTTCAGTTCCCACCTGTGCAGCCCACACCCACCTGTGTGGAATGAAACCATGTCAGAAACTGATGCTATGCAACTATGGAGACTGCTATGGGCCCTCCCCCTTCTCTCTGTCTCTCTCTTGCCTTCTCTCAAATAATAAAATAAATCTTTTTAAAAATGATTACTTAAGAAAAGGGTTTTAGAAGGACACACATAGAAATTCAAAATTCAACACTTTTTTTTTTTTAAAGTAAAGAAGAGGCTGTGAGAACCTCTTGGAAAATGGCTATAACTTGAAACTCTCAAAATATAATTTTAATTGTATATAGCACATTTCTAGAGTTAAATAGCACATTTTCTGTAATAGAGTTTGAATATTACTAGAAGCACAGGAAAATGTGATAGACTTTCTCCTTACCACTTAAATTCTTTCTTAATCCCACAAAGATTTGATGAGCTAAAACCACATTAACTTCCCTGATATAAACACATGGAATGAAATAAAAGACAAAAACAATGTTATTACTGATTAATTTAGTTGGAAGGATATTTGCCCTAGTTAGTTCAGGATATTTCTTTTTGTTTTGGAGGTCTATCACTTTAGCTCAGTCATCTTGTCCTCTTCATTATATTATCCCTTTGTCAAGGATACATGTGACTACTCACTAATGTTTATTCATATTATTTTCTCAAAAGACTCCTCTAGTGATGCTGCTTCATTTTAAGGATTCCAAAGATTTCTTGGCTGGCAATTCTCTTTTCTCTGTACTCTTCTTCTTTATACCTGTACCTTGCCAACTCATGCTTCAAGGTCGTTACTAGTACCAGGGCTGAACTGGCACATCAACGAGACTGCAAGGAGAAAGCTACATATACATTTTGAGCAACACAGCATTGATATGAATATATTTATTTTTATGTAGCTATTAAATGGAAAATAAATAGCTGATCTGTTTTACAGGCATTGGCTCATTTTGTATATGAAATTCCATATGTTTCATGTTTTAAAATAAAATGTATTTGACTAAATTTAATATATCTTTCTTCTAACCAGTGAATTGAAAAAAGGTGATGGTTGAAAAGTAAAAATATGTAAATTAGTGTTAGTGTTCTTACTCCCCTAACCATTTATTACCAATGATACTATTAATAGTCCTTAACATTATAAAGAATCAATTGAGACATAATTATAAGACTCATGACTTGTGTTTTCCAGTGATTAAAATATGACTTTAAGCACAAATTGTAGAGGTAGTTTTGTTGTTTCGAGTTTTGTTCATTAGTTCAAGCAACACTTATCTGTTCCTAATTAGTTATAGCAAGTCATCCAAATATTTATTATGTTTTGATTCTGATGTTGACATCTTCCAAGAGCTGATAATAATGAAGTTTCAGCTCTCATGATTCTCTTAGTTAACTGACAGAAGCAGGCAGAAAATAGCAAAGAGATACCTGATGAGTAAGGTGATAAAAAATTATAGTGAAAAAGAAAAAAAGAAAGCACTTATGAGAACTAAATGTACTTAGGAAGCAGACACGTAAGAAGAAATTGTTCTAGGGAAAAGAAAGAGCTCATGCAGATGCTCTGTATTAGTTTCTAGAGGCTGCTATAACAAACTGTTACAAACAGGATGACCTGAAAAACAGGAACTTATCTCATAAGGATAGAGGCCAGAAATCGGAGATCGAATTGTCAGCAGGGCCACACTTCCCTTGAGGTGCTAACAGAGAATTCTTTACCTGTTCCAGATCCCGGTGGCACCAAGCATTTCTTGCCTTTTGACTACATAACTAATCTCTTCTCTACCTTCATGTAGCCTTCTTTCAGTTTTCTCCCCTATGTGTCTTCTACAAGACACTTTCATTGTCTTTAGGGCCCAACCAGACAATCCAGAATTTTTCTCCTTGAACTCCTTAATTTCATTATACCTGCAAAGACAGTTTTTCCAAATAAAGTCATATTTATATGTTCAAGAATTAAGGGTAACCCATAATTTTTTTTTGGGGGGGTGGATTACTATGTGTGGCAAAAACAAAAACACAAGACAAAAAATGCTGTTATACTGTATTAGTGTGAAGGTCAAGCACAACTATTACCAGATGCAGAGCTATGGATTGCATTATGACTTTGAAAGATAATTTTGAAGTCCTCATGCTCAGATTGTGTAAAGTGAATTTATTTAAAAATAGTCATTACAGATAATCAAATGAAGATGAAGTCATTAGGGTGAGTCCTAACCAGTATGAATGATATCCTTATAAGAAAAGGTAATTTGGATACAAATATATTCACACAGGGAAGAAAATATATAATAAAAGTGGCTATGTGATGAAGGGAACCAAAATTAAACTGATGTAGCTGCAAAATCAAGAAACATTCAAGATTGCTGTCTACCATCAATAGCTTGAAAGTTGGAAGAAAGGATTATACCCAGAATCGCAGAGACTGACAGTTTGGCCACCTTGATTTTATCTTCTAAAATGCAGAACTTGTGAGACAATACATTTCTGTTGTTTGAAGTCACCCAGTTTCTGGCATTTTGTTACTGTAGCCCTAAAAAGCTAAAGATTTATATATTTTTACTTTATTGTTGTTGACAGAGCCAGAGAGACAGAGAGAAGGGGGAGGACCCAGAGCAGTCTCCATAGTTGCACATCATCAATTTTTGACACGGTTTCATTCCACACAGGTGGGTGGGGAGCCATGCAGGATGGAAACGGGCCTGTGGCCTCCTGCATGGGAAGCTCACCTCATGAGCTGGGGACCAAATTGGGGGCCTTTCACATGGGAAGCTCACCCCAGTTTGGTATATGGGTTTGCATGGGCTGGGGCCAGGATTTGATCTTTGAACCCCAGGGCCGCAAGATGAGCATTTAATTTGCTGAGCTATCCTGGCATTCCGAAACTACAGATGTTTAATGTAAATGTAACAGCCTTAACTAGAAAAAGATCCCATCTAGGACTTTCATAGCTTCAGAGGAAAAGTTGATGCCTGGCTTGAAAGCTTCAAAGGAAAGGCCGACTCTCTCATCAGCAGCTAATGCAGCTGGTGCCTTTAAGCTGAAGCCAGTGCTCATGTACCATTCCGAAAATCCTAGGGTTTTTAAGAATTGTGCTAAATCTACTCTACCTGTGTTCTAGCAATGAAGTGAAGCCTGGAGATGTGACTGAATTGCGGCAACTTCATGATAAAACTTTATTAGATGAGGAGTTGCTTTTTATGGATGAGCAAAGTGGATCTTAAGCTAAAATCTCCTGGTGAAGAGGCAGTGAAGATGTTATGAATATTGTTGAAATAACAACAGAATATTTAGCATATTACACAAAGTTTGTTAATAAAGCAAGGGCAGGATTTGAGAGGATTGACTTCAATTTTGAAAGATGTTCTACTGTGGGTAAAATGCTGTCAAATAACATTCCACACTACTGAGAGGTCCTTCCTGAAAGTTAGTCAGCAATCAGTGAGGCAAACCAGTTTTCTCTCATTTGAAGAAATTTCCACAGCTACTCCAGTATCAGCAATACAACCCTGATCAGTCACCAGCCATCAACACTAAGAGAAGACCCACCACCAGCAAAGATGTCATGATTTGCTGAGGGTCAGGTCATAGGTAGCTTGTTAAACCAAAAATTAATATTTTTTAGTTAAGGTATGTCCACTGTTTTTTTGTTGTTGTTTCATTTTTTTTTTAGATATAATACTATTGTACACTTGATAGACTATAGTATAATGTAAACATAATTTTTATATGCACTGGGAAACCAAAAACCAAAAGAAATTCTTGTATCTCACTCTATTCACTTTATTGCAATAGTCTGGAAGTGAATCCACAGTATCTCTGAGCTATGCCCGTATAGCTATATAGGTATATATCTTCAGATAAATAGGTGGATGCATAAACTTAAATCTATGGGTATGCATGGGTATACATAACTATTTTCCTAGGTCTATCTATTGAAAGAACCTACAAACAATGACACCTCTGTAGCAAAGTGCATATTTGTTGATCTGATTTTGGTATGTAAATGCTACTCTCTAAGTATAGAAATGACTGATTCTAGCATGGGGCAGGAAAAATTAAATTGAGCCTAGAGAAACTTACAGTGCCAGAAAGAAAGGAAGTGTGTAGACATACTCAGTAGATATAGATTCAGACATACATGCAGATGTAGCTATAGGCATAGATATAGTCATACTTGTAGACATAGACACAGACATGTATGCAATATTAAAGGGCATAGAAGGCGTCTTAAAATGTTCCCAATGAAAACGCTGGTATAAGAACAACAAAACAATAATAATAATTATAATAATAAGTGGCAAGTTATAGAAGCAAATGAATATGTATGAGTTTATAATTTTATAGATACCTATACAAACTAAACAATTTACTAGAAACATTGTATAGCTCCTCCTCAGAGAAAATTTCTAATGAATGCTATGGAAGGAACGAGAGAAATTAAAAATTACCATTGGAGGAGATGCTGGGATAGCTCAGTGGTTGAGCATTTGCCTCGTAATCATGAAGTCTGGGGTTCTCTTCCTGGTCGCAGCTTGTGCAAACTCTGTGTGCTGAATTACAGTTCAACCAGTAAGCACCTAGATCACTCAGCAGTGAAGGTTCTCATCCTCCATGCCAGAGGCCCCGGGTTCAGTTTCTGCCCCACAAGCCCTACATCCACCTGTGTGGGATGAAGCTATGTCACAACTAATGAGGTATAAGTATGGAGAATTCTATAGGCCCTTTTCCTTTCTCTCTCTCTCTCTCTCTCTCTCTCTCTCTCTCTCTCTCTCTCTCTCTCTCTCTCTCTCATTCTCTCTCTTACTTTCTCTCAAAACAACAAAATAAATCTTAAACAAAAACTACCATTAGAACACACAATAACAATGAAGGATAGCAAGTTTCACATGAACACTAAAATTAGTTGTCAAAGTTTGAAAAGAAATAGATATTATTTGTATCGTCTCAAAGAATCTCCTCAAGATACTTTTGATTAACAAAAGGAAAAATAAATTTACAGTGGAAAACCCCAGAACACATCTTTAAGAAAATCATCAGGGTGAGTGTCTCTAGTAATCAGTTATATCATTATGTACCCCTGATATGTTTTACTGAGAAGGTAAAATGCTGTATGTTATTCTCCACCCCACCCTCCAAATATAGGCATACCTTTAATCTATGAGATCACTTCAGACAAACATAAAGAACATCACAGACAATACCTGACTAGCATTCTTCAAGTTTCAAGGTCATGAAAAACAAAGACTGAGAACTTCTCATAAATTAGAGGAGACCAAGAAGACAGGAGAATTAAATGCAAGTTTGAGTCCTGAATGGAACTCTGGAGTAGAAAAAGAATATTAGTGAAAAATCGGTGAAATCTAAACAAAATGTATAGTTCCATTATTAGCATGGTGAGAATATTAATTTGTTACTTTTCATAATCTTACTTTAATATTTAAGATATTAATAGTAAGGGAAGCAGGATGAAGGGGTGTACAGGAGATATCTGTACTATTTTGCAACTTCCCTGTACAAGAAAGGACACAAGAATCATACATTTTAGTGTACTGGTCTGCTCTAAATTTTACTTACAATTTGAATCTTAATTATAGCACGAAGTCTTCTTGGTCTTAGTTTTAACATAGTTTATATTTAGAAACACAATACCTACAGTTGTTCATATGTATTCTTCAGTTTCGTTTATATTTTTAGATACATATTTTACTTTCCCTTTAAAGTTCTTAAAGGTCTGTGATAAATTATTTTAAAAGTATAATGCAGTTTAAGAACGTATTTTCAGAAAAACAAACAAACAAACAAACAAAAACATTAATGTATGAGAAAGGACAATACCACTGAATGGAGAGATTGGAGAGCTGTGTTACTGACTTTTCCACTTTTTTTTTTTTTTTAATAAGGGAAAGAGTAGGAAGCTTAAACTTTGATGACTTGGTGACATGACTTGTGGACCTTTCTGGCTATACATGCTGCAGGAGGGGTAATAGGAGTAATTGTCTAATCGGCATTGTTTCCCAAGAAGTCATTACATACCCAGCATCTCATGTGCCATTTCAATAAAACGATAATTAAATCACCTCAGCTACTACATGGAAGTGTGCATTAGTTTAACGCATTGATGAATACCTAAGTTTTATAACTCTAGGGAATGTTACCTCTGCTATTCTTTCAGTAAGTGATTTTAATACACACTAATTTGATATATATGTCTCCCTTCCACCTGGCACATGCATTTTTAAAAATTCTATGGCTGTTCCATTCTAATTAAAAATTCAACAAACATGTTCTTTCTCACAGACTTTCTTCCTTATATGACTTAGGATGACTTAGATTTTTCTTATTGCTGTGATTGTAGTGGTGATAGTAGTTTTGAACAACCAAACAATAGAGTACTTAACTAGACATAGGGCATTCTAGTCAACTTTATAAAGTCACACAATTAAAAATAACTTTTAGTAAATTATAATGGATTCTTCTGATACTTCAGAATGTCAGTATTTAAAATAGGTTCAATTGTTATGTCAGCCAATTTTAGTACACTTATAGGATTATTTTTAAAAGCAACTTGTATCAATCAGATATGAGAATAACTAGAAAAGAAATGGCTGCATAGATGTATTGATTTGATTAATAAAATGCCATTAAATGAAGGCAAATGAGACTTCTGAATATTAGTAGCAGGAGCAAAATAAATTTAAAGAAGCAAATTTATGCTGTTAGTGTCTTCTCAGTATACAGTTAAAAAAACACTATTTGCAGAATTACAGGTACACGATACATACTGGTTGTATGCCCTTTTATTTTTTCACTCATAAGTCAAAATATAGTGGAATTCATTAAATCATATTTATATTACCAACAGATTATGCTATTTAGCTTTTAAAATTTTCATATGAATGATATTTATATTATACTTATGAATAAAGATAATCTAGATTGACATTTTTTGATTAACTCAAGTATAATAATACATTGAAAATCATACTCACATGGGCACAGTTTTTTAAATTTTAATAAAATTATTTTCAACTTCTGTGGACTAATATGAATTCTTATCCTTCCAAAGTCCTAAATATTTTAAAATATAGAAAAATTGTGTCTTCTTCATAGTTAGAACCAGCATAATCAGCAGAATCTTCAACCAAAACAGTATGTCTTCCTACATTAGTGTTT